>JBBPME010000431.1:0-12075 GCA_038090155.1 Rossbeevera pachydermis
CTCCACTCCCGTCCAACCACCACCCATGTCGCGACCCACGGAGCTCCACATCGCATCCCCTGAACACTTTGATGGCTCATATCAAAAAGCCATGCCTTGGTTGACCTCAGTCAACTTCTACCTCGCCGTCAATACAACCATCTATGACTCCGATGCGAAGAAAATCGCATTCGCTCTCTCATTCATGACTAAAGGGTCCGCCTCTACCTGGGCCCAAACCTTCTGACAAAACTCCATCGACGAAGATGGAACCATCACCATGGAGACCTTCAAAGACTTCATAAAGCTCTTCAAGGCCGCCTTCAAACATCACGACTCCATCGGCAACGCCATCGCCTGGCTTACCACCAAGCGGATGACTCAGAAGAAGAAAGGAGGACCTTACGAACCCTCCCTCCAAGAATATATCACTACGTTCCGCAACCATGTTGCACAAGCCGAGATCGTGGACCCCAACGTCCTCACCTCCTACTTCGGCGCAGGAATTCCTCCTGCCCTCACCCGCCGCATCTATTCCATGGATACAGTACCCAAGACCATCGATGAATGGTACCAATGCTCTACCCAGTACCAGACCCAATGGGATACCGCCAACCTCATTATCTCACGCTCCCACAACCCCCTCTGTAACCCCACATCGTTCTCTCACTCCTCCTCATCCACCCCTACCCGTGACCCAAACACTATGGACGTTGACGCTATCAAAGTTGGGAAGCTCACCCCAGAAGAGCGCAAACGATGCATCGAGAAGAATCTCTGCTTCCGCTGCCGCAAACCTGGCCACACCTCCACCTCCTGCCCCAACTTCGTGCCACAACCACCTAAGAAAAAGGTGCAGTGTGTTGAAGAAAACCTCCCCAGACTCGAGAAGATAGAGGACGACGATGACGATGAAGATACCATTGGATGTGTGCGCTTTTCTAAGTGCAAAAAGGATTTTTGAATCGGAGACCTCGTTCAACGCAAGGATCTCCTAGAGCTACGTGTGCGCCTGTAATTGTATCTCAGTCTGCCAAATCTATGCGTATTCCCCTGCAGCTGATCATACCCTCGCACACAATGAAAGTCGTTGATACCCGCGCTCTTGTTGACAGCGGTGCAGATATCTCCTGCATCGACTGGATGTTCGCCCGGAAACACCGCCTCCCCCTCGAAAAACTCGACACCCCCATCCTGGTTCGAAACGTCGACCAGTCCTCGAACAAGAACGGCGAAATCCGCTATTCTTGCACCCTCTATGCCAACATCGAGGGGATCTCTCAAAAGGTCCTCTTCTATGTCATGTCCTGTGGCAAGGAAAACCTTATCCTTGGCCTCCCCTGGCTTCGAGCCACCAACCCCTCTATCGACTGGAAGGCTCAAACACTTACCATCGACGAATCCTGCGACCAATCAAAGGATTTATACTCCACCTACGTGGCTGACTCTCATCGCCACGACTCAAGCTTTTGCCCTCCGTCTCCCACTCCATTCAAACCTCCTCGGCACACCACCATTAAACCCGAAGCTCAAGACCGACTCCACTCCTATATGGACTTCGATGATCCAAAAGCCTATTTACTCAGGGCTAAAGAAAATCGAAACATCAACCGCGTCATCCGCAGCGTCTGTCGTTTCGCCCCTCTAGGTTCTCCTGTCTGCGCCAAACTTACCTCCGCAACCGAGCTAGCAATGGCTGCTGAAAAGGCAAAACCAATCCCCGTTCTCCCTTCCGAATATTCGGAATACGCCAAAGTCTTCTCGGAAGACATCTCCGACCACGTACCCCCCTCTCGTCCCTACGATCACGAGATCAATCTCGGTGATACCTTCGCCCCGAAAATCGGGAAACTCTATCCCTTGTCCCCTGAGGAACGGAAAGCTACCGACGACTTCCTCGAGGAAAACCTCCAATCCGGAAAGATCCGCCCTTCGAACTCCCCCCAGGCCTCCCCCTTCTTCTTTGGAAAGAAAAAGGACGGCAAACTTCACCCCTGCCAAGATTACCAATACGTTAACGAACATACCATTCGTGATGCGTACCCCCTCCCACTGATCTCCGACCTCGTCGATAAACTAAAGGACGCCAAAGTCTTCACCAAGTTCGACGTTCGATGGGGATATAACAATGTCCGCATTAAAGATGGACATCAATGGAAGGCCGCCTTCATTACTCACAAAGGCCTCTATGAACCAACGGTCATGTTCTTTGGCCTATGCAACTCCCCTGCCACCTTCCAACGATTCATGAACGACTCCTTCCGCGACATGATCGCTGAGGGATGGCTCATCATTTACATGGATGATCTCCTCATCTTTTCCCCCGATGATGCTACCCACACGGAGTGTACCAAGCGCGTCCTGCAGCGGATGCAAGAACTCGATCTTCGTCTCCGCCTCTCCAAGTGCAACTTCGCCACTAAAGAGGTCCAATATCTCGGTATGATCGTCCAACCAGGACAGATCGCCATGGACCCCGTCAAGCTCGACGGAATTGCCTCCTGGCCAACACCCACCAAAGTCAAGGAAGTACGCTCCTTCCTTGGCTTCGCCAATTTATACCGCCAGTTCATTCCGGATTATTCCACTGTCGCCCGTCCCCTCTTGGATCTCACCAAGAAGAACCTGGCTTGGTCTTGGACTCCCACCTGTGACCAGTCATTCCAAACACTGAAGCGACTCTTCCTCGCAAAACCTGTCCTATGACTCCCGGATCTCTCCGCTACCTTTGCAATTGCCTCCGACGCATCAAAATATGCCACCGGTGCTATCCTCCTCCAGACTGATTTCAACGGTGACTGGCATCCTTGTTCCTACCTGTCCCAGACATTCTCTGCGGCAGAACGAAACTACGACATATATGATCGCGAACTCCTTGCCATCATCCGCACTCTCAAGACATGGCGACACTATCTCCATGGCTCCCCCTTCTCCGTACAGGTCTTCACAGATCACAAGAATCTCACCTACTTCCGTCAGGCCCAACACCTGAACCGTCGTCAAGCTCAATGGCTCCTCGACCTCTCCGACTTCGACCTTAAAATCATTTACGTCACCGGCAAACTCCTTGCTGGTCCTGACGCCCTCTCCCGCCGCCCTGACCTTTGCCACGACGTCCCTGACAATGACGACACAGTCCTCCTCCCTGAGTCCCTCTTTGTGGGATTTATTGACACCGCGCTCCAGAACCACATCAGCTCCTCGTCTAAAGACGATCCCCTCGTTTTGCAGGCCCTCCAAGCGTTGGACAGACAGATCCCTCCTGCATTTCGGTCTCGTCTTGCCGACTGGCAATTTGAAGCCGGTGTCCTCACCTATAAAGGACGTGTCTACATTCCTCCCGACGATTCTCTTCACCATTCCATCTTGGAATGATGTCATGACCATCTCACTGCCGGTCACCCCGGTTATCTCAAAACTCGCCAGCTCGTCGCTGCTGATTTCTGGTGGCCCGGTCTTGCTCAATATGTATGGAAGTACGTCGAAGGCTGTGCTCTTTGCCAACAGAACAAGGCAAACACCCATCCTACCGTTCCCCCACTCTCACCGATCAAGTCATCTTGCTCTCATCCCTTCCAACAGGTCTTCTGTGACCTCATCACCGACCTTCCGGCGTCCTCCGGATTTGACTCTCTCTTGGTCGTGGTCGACCATGGGCTTAGTAAGGGGGTAATTCTATGCCCCATGAAGAAAACTATCACCGCCAAGGGAATCGCCTCCCTTTTCTTCCACAAAATTTACACACGCTTCGGACTCTATGACAAAATTATCTCAGATCGTGGACCTCAATTTGCCTCTGCCTTCGCCCGAGAACTTGGACACCTCTTGGGCTACGACCTCTCATTCACCGCATACCACCCACAATCTGACGGAGAAACGGAACGAGTCAACCAAGAAGTGGAGACCTATCTCCGCATCTTCTGTGGCAGTAACCCCACCTCATGGTCCGATTTGATCTCCCACGCAGAATTTGCCCACAATCACCGCCCGCACTCCGTCACCAACCGATCTCCCTTCTCATTGATCCTCAGCTTCGAACCTCGTGCCCTCCCCTCGGTCATTCCCGACACCCATATTCCCGCCATCGAAACTCGTCTCAAGGACCTTGCTGCCGCCCGCGATGAAGCCCTCGCCTCCCATGAACTTGCCAGACAAGTCATGGCCTCACGTTCCAACCGACGCTTCGTCCCCTTTGCCCTCAGATATAAAGTATGGCTCGAAGCCAGAAACCTCTGCCACACTATGACCCATTCCAAGTTCGCTCCCAAACGAGAAGGACCCTTTACCATCACGAAAGTCCTATCGCCGATCACGTACAAGCTCCGCCTCCCTAAAACGTGGAAGATCCACGACACGTTCCACTCCTCGCTCTTGACCCCTTACCACGAGAACCCTGTCCATGGGAAAAACTTCCCTGCACCACCCTCAGAGCTTATAGAAGGCGAAGAGGAATATGAAATAGAACACATCTTGCGCCACCACGGAACCCCATCTGTTGGCAACGACCAAAACTATACAGTTAAGGCACTAAGTCACCACACACTAACAAGAACTCAAGAGGAAGGGACTATTAATGGTCGGAAATCAACCAGAACAGACTAAGGAGTCTGGCTGGGGTGTATTCACTTTATATACTACGAGACATTGTGCACGGACCAAGCTGTGTCTAACGGTAATTAACTACATGAGGTAGGCTGTGTGGGATAATCTACTATATAAGTACTAAGTGTTCACACGCTCGTGGGAACGGTGGTCTAGAACTACAACATGAGGCTACCATGCCTTTAGCATGCGCTAGCCATGAGGTATGATGTCATAGTGGTCTGGACTCGAGTCACGTGACACGATAAGATAAGATCGGGCGCTTGCGAGATAAGATAAGATAGACGCGCGCTTAGATAAGATAAGATAAAGAAAACCGGCGCTAAAGCTAGGTTGCAAAAGAGGGTTTGTAACACACGGAGCGTACCAAACGTGTCCTTCAAAGGATGCAAGAACTAGACCTTCGCCTCCGACTCTCCAAATGCAACTTTGCCACCAAGGAAGTTGAATACCTCGGCATGATTGTCCAGCCTGGACAGATTGCCATGGATCCCGTCAAACTCGACAGCATCGCCTCCTGGCCCACACCCACCAAAGTCAAAGAAGTGCGCTCCTTCCTTGGCTTTGCCAACTTCTACCGCCGGTTCATTCCGGACTACTCCACCGTCACCCGCCCCCTCTTAGACCTCACCAAGAAAAACCTCGCCTGGTCTTGGACCCCACCTTGCGAACAATCGTTCCAAACCTTGAAACGACTCTTCCTCGCCAAACCTGTCCTTCAACTCCCCGATCTCTCTGCCCCCTTTGCAATTGCTACCGACGCCTCAAAATATGCTACTGGCGCCATCCTCCTCCAGACCGACTCTAACGGTGACTGGCACCCTTGCTCCTACCTATCCCAAATGTTCTCTGTAGTGGAACGAAACTATGATATCTATGATCGCGAACTCCTCGCTATCATCCGTGCTCTCAAGACATGGAGACACTACCTCCATGGCTCCCCCTTTCCCGTACAGGTCTTCACTGACCACAAGAACCTCACATATTTCCGACAGGCTCAACACCTGAACCGCCGTCAAGCTCGATGGCTCCTTGACCTCTCTGACTTCAATCTTAAGATCATTCATGTCACCAGCAAACTCCTTGCTGGCCCAGACGCCCTCTCCCGCCGCCCTGACCTTTGTCCTGATGTTCCGGACAACGATGACACTGTCCTTCTCCCTAACTCCCTTTTCGTTGGTCTCATCAACACCGCCTTGAACAACCATATTGCCTCCTCCTCGAAAGACGATCCCCTCGTTTTGCAGGCCCTCCAAGCCTTGGACAGTCAGATCCCTCCTGCATTTCGGTCTCACCTTGCAGACTGGCAATTTGAGGCTGGTGTCCTCACATACAAAGGATGTGTCTACATCCCTCCCGACGACTCCCTCCGCCATTCCATCTTGGAACGTTGTCATGACCATCTCACCGCTGGCCATCCTGGTT
Organism: Rossbeevera pachydermis; assembly: GCA_038090155.1. Lineage (NCBI taxonomy): Eukaryota > Fungi > Basidiomycota > Agaricomycetes > Boletales > Boletaceae > Leccinum > Leccinum pachyderme. The sequence goes on from JBBPME010000431.1 coordinate 6,007, forward strand.
ATCTCAAAACCTGCCAACTTGTCTCCGCTGAGTTCTAGTGGCCCGGCCTTGCCCAATACATCCGCAAATACGTCGAGGGATGTGCCCTTTGCCAACAGAATAAAGCAAATACCCATCCCACCGTTCCCCCACTCTCCCTGATCAAGTCCTCCTGCTCTCGTCCTTTCCAACAGGTCTCTTGTGACCTAATCACTGACCTCCCCGCCTCCTCTGATTTTGATTCACTCTTGGTTGTGGTCGACCATGGGCTTAGTAAGGGGGTAATTCTATGCCCCACCAAGAAAACTATCACCGCTGAAGGGATCGCCTCCCTCTTCTTTCACAAAGTCTACACCCACTTCGGACTTTACGACGAAGTCATCTCCGACAGAGGTCCTTAATTCGCTTCTGCCTTCGCTCGTGAACTAGGATGCCTCCTTGGCTATGACCTCTCCTTGTCCACAGCCTATCACCCACAATCTGATGGCGAAACTAAACATGTCAACCAAGAAGTGGAGACTTATCTCCACATCTTCTGTGGCAGCAACCCCACCTCGTGGTCCGAGTTGATCTCCCACGCCGAATTCGCACATAACCACCGCCCCCACTCCATCACCAATAAGTCACCCTTCTCTTTGATCCTCGGCTTTGAACCACATGCCCTCCCCTCAGTAATCTCCGACACTAATATCCCCGCCATTGAAACACGCCTCCGAGACCTCACTGCTGCTCATGATGAAGCTCTCGCCTCCCATGAGCTTGCCAGACAAGTCATGGCTTCCCGCTCCAACCAACATTTCATTCCCTTCGCCCTTGGAGACAAAGTCTGGCTTAAAGCCAGAAACCTCCGCCGCATGATGACTCACTCAAAGTTCACCCCCAAGCGAGAAGGTCCTTTTACCATCACCAAGGTTTTATCGCCGATCACTTATAAACTCTGGCTCCCTAAAACGTGGAAGATCTACGACACGTTTCATGCCTCATTGCTAACCCTTTACCATGAGAACCCAGTCCATGGGAAAAACTTCCCTGCACCACCCTCGGAGCTTATAGAAGGTGAAGAGGAATACAAAATAGAACACATCTTGCGCCACCACGGAACCCTGTCTCGCCGTATGTTCCTGATCTGATGGAAAGGATACTCTGCCGAAGAAGACTCATGGATTGCCGAGTCGGAGTTGCGGCACGTGAATTCACTCCTCCTCAATTATAAAAACCTCCACCCCCTCGCTTTCCCTCTCTCTTCCTCACCCCCATCATCTTTTACCAAAAAACAATGTTGTTCAAAATCTTCCTGAAACTCACCACCTACTATGGCCCTCACATTTATAGCACCTGTTGTCTCTTCCTCATCGTCTTCCGACTCTTCCTCACCTTTAGACACTATGTCCTCCATCGCCCAAGCCGGCTGGGATAACCAATCCAACTCTGATATCCTTGCTCCCGTCTCCATCGCTACCACTCCATCTACTCGCCTCCCATAACCAGTCTTATCAGTCGACGTTCCCCTCTATGCCAACCATCTCAGGGACGACTTCTCTGATGACGAGTACATCCGCTCGCTCAACCATCTCATCACCAACTCATGCCTTGCCTCCTCCATCGCCGCCTACCTGGATGTGGGCTCTCCACTCTACTCATTATATTGTGCCTACCTCCAGTGCGAACACCTCACCCCCATCACGTCCCACGTAACCGCACAAGCGCAGGTTGGATTTATCAGATTCCTGCTCTCCACCATTCGGAACGAACTCCGTGGTGCCCTCTCTGTCGCCTTGTATCAACTTGGCATGGGAGAATTCTTACAGGACCTAGATAGATACCTCGCGGAGCTGCGTTGTCAACAACATGTCACATCCCCCCATACTCCATCTGCATCGTCCTCTCCTTTAGGAACTGAGGAAATCAATGCCCTAGACCGAGCTGAAGCCCACTGGACTGGTAACAATGGAGAAACCCCTGTTCCTCGCACCCATCCTCATTACCACGAAGCCTGTTATCACTGCCACCGTCTTGGCCATCTACGCGCAGATTGCCCCTTCTACCAATGTCCCACCTGTCTACGATGGCGACCTGGTCACCCTCAAACCCGCTGCCCATTAAGACGTCCTCCTGGCATTTCATCCCCAGCTTCCTCTCCACAGTCCTCTTGATCTTCACGATCCAGCCGCTCCTCTCGACGGTCTAATCGTATACGATCTGTTCCTCCTCCTCGCCGACACCGCTCCCCATCTGCAGACGATACCTTGGTCGACAACGACCTCTGGGATGACACCGCTTATGCCAACATCACTGGTTCCCCTGGCTCTTCTTATGGAAACTTCTAGTCCTTCGCTGGTAGCTTGGATTTAGTAGGGGGGTAATGTTACGATTCATCTATTCTTTTTCTTTTCTTTCACTCGTTCTCCCTACGGACTACCAAGTCACTGCGTTCAAACCACGCTCTGACCTTTCTTTTCTTCGATGACTAATATACCCATTACTCATCTACCTTAGTCATCTATTCCCACGTGACTCATCCGCAGTCAACATGACTCATTGTGACTCATCCGCAGTCAACATGACTCATCATGACTCATCTTATTTGTAACCATTACTCATCCGCAGTCATTCTGACTCAGCTTCTGTGCTGCAGATTACTTATCTTCCTTCCACCATGTTCCATGGTGTTCCATCCGCTTATTCAGACTCCGCCCCTTGTACTATATAAACCCTACCATACATTCCGTATTCCCTAAGCTAGATCTCCTCTGTACTTCACTGTACTCCATCTCCTGCAATCTAGCCCCTCCTTGACAACCCTTTAGTGGGAAGAACCCTTGAAAGTCTTCGTCCTACTTCTGAGTGGACGCTCTCAACTTGTAATCCTCCACTTGACTGGATTACCTTCGTCTCGACAATCGATCAAGCGATACCTGTGGTTGTCACCCTCGATGACACCCTTGTCTCTCGTTGTGACACTTGATCATAACGTTACCTTCATCCTTGTCACTGTCATTCTGACAGTATCCTAGTTCTCCCACATTTTCAGAGGCTACGCTCATTCCTACCCGGACCAAGCGTAACAATACTGCGGATTACTCATCTCTCTTATTCAGGATTACTCATCCTGCTTCATCATTGCTTAGTGTACCATTACTCATCTGCAGCCTTCATGACTCATTCATGCTGCGGCTGACACATACCCTTCGGTCATGTTCCATGACCTTCCATTCCCTTCATATATAAACCCTAGATACCCATCCATGTACACTAAGCTAGAGCTACTCGATATACAACCCACTTGCTCTCAGCCAACTCTTAGTCCCTCTGAGCGTGTGCTCCTCTCTTGCCCCTTCATCGTCCAAGGCCTCCCCCTTAGGACTCCTTAGCCAAGCCCTAGTGTTATGCTTCGTGGTGAAGCTCTCTAGGCATCCTTCGTCCTTCGTTGTCCAAGGCCTTCCCCTTCGGACTCCTTCATCAAACCCTCTTGTTACGCTTCGTGGTGAAGCTCTCGAGGTATCCTTAGTCCTTCGTCGTCCTCAGGTGTTTACCTTTGGGCTCCTTGTTCTTCGTCCCTAGCACCCATCGAGTCTACGACCGACCCTACCCGGGCCAGTCGTAACACCATGCCTATGCAATGCACTATCCATGCTATAACAATGAGGTATGATGTCATGGGTCTAGATCAATGACAAATGCTATGTCGATGATGTCATGGCCTAGAACCAATGACCAATGCTATGCTATCATGTGACTATGTTGGTTGTACACAAGTGCTAAAGGTGTGAGTGTCTATGCAATAATAAATGGTTTGCAAGCGCTAAGGAGCAGGTGTCTGTGCAATAAGCAATGGTTTTGAGGGTTTTGTAACACTACCCCCCAACTATGATCGAGATTCTAGATCAATAAGGATAAAAATGATCAGACAAGACAATCAAAACAATAGGCAAGCAATAAAAGTGTGATCAATTGCAAGGGTACAAGCCCAGGAACTGTTATGATCTCCATTTCCAGGAATCTAACTTAGCCCCTAACCCCATTCTATGGTTCCTAATTGGTACCCCTAGCCCTAACCCTTGCTCTTGATCTGGAACCCTAGCGCTCTAGCGCTCATCCTAGTCTTCTCCATTATCTTGCGCATCTAGATTGACAATCTTCATAGTTATCTTATCGGCATTGATTAGCGCCTTCACTGGCTTAACCGCCCATTGCTTTAGCGCCCTAGAAGCGCCTTGCTTAGTCAGCATGGCATTGCCCCATAGTCTGGACCACCCCTTTCACCTTTCACATTGTCACATTGACGTCACGGTCCAGACTCTTATCGCCTATCTATGACATCATGGTCTAGCCCGCCTCATGGCAACCGGTTGTCTTTCATCTCCGCAGGTATTAACTTCTATCACCTCATGGATCTCCTCATGTTGTATAGCCTTGCTTCTATTGCCTCATTGTTGCATCATGGTACATAGCCTTACGCCTCATGGCGTACACATGGTCACTTTAGGGTAGACATAGTTACATGGTCCGTGCATAGCCCTCGATAGTATAAATACTAGGACACTTGTAGAGCTAGACTCCCCAGTCTAGTTCTTCTCGTTACACTGTTGCAAATCTCACTTCACTATCTCTTCTCTTCTCTTCTCTTATCTTATCTTATCTTATCTTATCAGCGCGCCAATCTTATCCATCACATCTTATCAGCGCGCTTACCCCTTTATCTTATCAATGATGTCATGGTCTAGAACCTGACACATGTTTTACATGAGGCCAGCTTCTTTTCATTTCCGCTCGGCTTCTCTTCCATTTGATGCATAGCCTCGCTTCTTTCTCTCACACCCGTGAGAGCAGTATACCCTTATATAGTAGATAGTGTCAGACACAGCTTGGTCTGTGCGCATGTACCTGTAGTATAAATACTTGAATGCAACAACTGAACAAGCTAGTCTTGTTCTGGTTGGATTCCCTCTAATCAGTTCCCTCCATCCTTTCTTGTCTTTAGTTGAGGTGCCTAGTCCTTGTGATTAAGGTTGCCTTCATACACTGCACGCTTTCTAGTAACCTGTCTAAGGGAGCTAGCTTGTCTGAGGTTGACTTGATTAATAGGTGACTTACAAGTCTATCATTTCAACTTCGAGTCTATCTTTGCGACTATCGATTGTTGCATTTCGTTGCACATATCCTCCCTCTTCCTTTTACCCTACTTTAGGGTTATCTCGATTGCTTCATTGCAGTGTTCGCAACAGGAACAGAGAATCACCAATCAATATGTGGTAAATCCACCAATCAATAAGAACAATTGCAAGGAATTTAATTCAGGAACAGAGTTCAATCAATTAAGAGGTACAATTCAATCAAATAGACAATACACCCAAAAATTGAGCACAAGTGGCCATAGCATGACAAGGTGCACAAGGATTTGCTCTATGGAATTCATCAATGATGGATTTAGCATGTACAGAAACCAAAGATACAGGTTCCCAAGTATGATCATTGATGCCATATCCTTTCCAATAAACCAGATACTGCAATCCTCATCTGAAATGACAGGCATCAACTATGTATTCAATCTAATATTCCTCTTGTCCTTCATCATTGACAATCAGAGGACCAGGTTGATTCAATGGTTGACCATCCAAGGGTTCTATCCAAGGTTTAACACGTGACACATTAATGACATTATGTGTTCTGTACAATTTAGGGAATAATAATTCCACTGCATTTCCATGAGAAGTTTTAACCTTAAAGTGTCCAATCCATCCATCAGTTAATTTTCTAGCTGGTCTATCTGCTATATCAAGATGTTCTGTGGATAACCACACCATATCACCCATTTGATAAGTAGGTGCTGAACTTCTATGTTTGTTGGCTGTTTCTTTTATTTTGGCACGACTAGTTTCTAGGTTCAATCTCGCTTTTTCAATGTTCTCTTTCATATTACTAGTGAATTCTGCAGCTGCAGGAGATTTGACTATAGCAGGTTTGAAACCCATTCACGGAGTAAATGATTTTGTGATTTCAAAAGGTGTAAAACCAGTTGACGATGATCTAGTATTATTGAAGTTGTATTAAGCCATGCTTAACCAATCAGCCCATTCTGACTGCTTTTCT
>JBBPME010000432.1:0-17747 GCA_038090155.1 Rossbeevera pachydermis
AATATATCCCTTGTCCTTGAAACCCTCTGTGTGACCTCGTCCTGCACTTGAAAGGACACTTCAACCTCTGAGCTTTTAACTTAGCTGCATAGGTTGTCTTTGTCGCTCTCAACCTCTTGTCTTCGATTCCTCGACCCTCGAAGAACCTTGTCGTCTTGATCCCTTTGATCCTCAAGACTTCCCCAGTCCTTGCTCCATGCTCCAAGATCTTCTTCTCGAGGCTACACTTGTTCCAACCCAGACCAAGTGTAACACTGGGTATGCTAGTACTGGGGCAGTGGTGAAATGTAACTTGAGCATGTCAAATGCTTCCTGATGAGCTGAACCCCAGCTCCAAGGTTTATCTTTCTTTGTGAGGTCATGCAATGGCCTGGCTATTTCAATGTATTTTTCTATGAATTGGCGATAGAAGTTTGCTAACCCTAAGAAGCTTCTAACTCCTTTTATGTTTGTTGGAGCTTGCCAACCCTGAATGCCATTAAGCTTGGTAGGGTCCATCAAGATCCCATCTCTAGATACAATCATGCCTAGCATGTCAACACTGGTTGCCTGGAAAGTACACTTTTCTGGTTTGACAAATAAGTCATGCTTCCTAAGTTATGCTAGCACTTCTCAAACTAGTTTTTTATGGTGGTTTAGATTATCCATCTTTGTAAAAATTATGAGATCATCAATGTAAATGATAATGACATCATCCATGTCCACAAAGATTTCATTCATCATTTGCTGGAACATGGCAGGGGAATTGCATTGGCCAAAGAACATTACTACTGGTTCAAAGGCTCCATGCAGTTTCATAGGCTGAGAGGCATCTTTTGAGATGATTCCAGGTGTGTTCAATGGGATTGAGGTCAGGAGACTGTGCAGGCCAGTCCAGAAGCTTGATCTCTTGTTCATCAAGCCATGCTTGAGCTCTTCTAGAGGTATGCTTGGGATCATTATCCTGCTGAAAGATAAGATCTTCCTCTGAAATTCCAGAATTCTCCATGCTCTGAAGCAGCCCCTGCTCCAAGATCTCCACATACTGTTCAGCATTCATCCTTCCTTCAACCTCACTCAAGATTCCCACTCCATTCCATCCTATGCAGCCCCATACCATAAGTGAACCTCCTCCAAACTTGACTGTACCTTTGATCTCTCTGGCAATCAGCCCCTCTCCCTTCTTTTTCCACACATACTCTTGCCCATCTGACCCAATCCTATTGATTTTGGTCTCATCTGACCACAATACCCTCTTCCAATCATCCACAGTCCAATGCTGATACTTGAGAGCAAAGGCTAGTCTTCTCTTCTGATGGCTCTTAGAGAGAAGGGGTTTTTTCTTCTTCACCACTGCCTTCAAGGAGGCCTTCTTTAGAGTATTCCTCACTGTTTGAGGATCAACAGAAATATCAATGATAGAATTAATGAACTGAGTGGCTTGGACTGCATTTTTAACCTTGCCAGTGATGATTTGCTGAACAATAGCCCTCTTGTTGGTATGAGTAAGCTTTGCAGGACAGCCACCATGCAGTCTGGCTGTCTCTGGCTGGACTTCTTGAAGAATCCCAGACACAGTAGACCTCCCTAGACCAGTTTGAGACTGTATTTTCCTGCTGGAAAGTCCAAGAGAGAGAAGGAAAATGATATTATTCTTTTGAGAAGTGGAAATGGGTTTTATGGCAGTAATGGACATATAACATGAAAAGAAAGTGTGTGTTACACTTGGTTTGGATAGAAACAAATGTAGCCTCAAGAAGAAGGTCTTGGAGCGAGAGATAAGGACAAGGAGTGTTGAGGAACGAGGGATCAAGACAATGAGGCTCTTTGAGGGTTGAGAGATTGAAGACAAGGTTCAGAGAGCGACAAAGACAACCCATAAGCGCCAGAAGTCCTTTCACAGGCCTGATAGAACAAACAGCAGCCCAGAACCGTTCCCACCCTGCACAGTATTGAGCTACACAGAGAGCCAGTGGTTGAATGTGCCAGAGAGTGCACATGGGATGAAAAATTTGAAGTGTTCACAAAGCGCGTCTTCAAAGCACTCATTGCCCGCAATATCAATCAGTAACTCTGTTTCTGATGGCAGCACCGAGAAAGCTGCACTGACAGGCACACACATGCCCACCTATTCTCAGGCTGTGGCTCCGCCACCCACGGTGCTTTCCACTGTCCTCGCCGCCAGAGGCACACAGGTACAGACTCCCTATCATTCAAGTGAGTGGATGTCACTACTCACAGAGGCAAACCTTCTTGAATGTTTCGGTGATATTCCTAATGGTGTAAAGTACGAATTCATAGTTAATTTCCCTCATATCCTTCACACACAATTGCCCCCTAATTCTCCATCCTTCAATGTATATCACGACCAAATACAGGACATTTTTGACAAGGAAGTTTCTAAAGGTAGATACTTAGGCTCATATCCAATGCCAGCCATTTACCAGGCCATTGGGCTGTTCCAATCTTTCCCTTTATCTCTAATACCCAAACCAGGCAGACCAGGTAAATTTAGACTCATACAAAACTTATCCTTCCCTATAAACCCCCACCCCTGTATCCATTCCCATCTATCAACTCACAAATTAATCCGCATGACTTTCCAGCCACATGGGGAAAATTGTCAATCATATATCTTTTGGCGTCCCGCCTCCCCCAGGCTTGGAGGCAGCCACTTTTGATGTCGCTGAAGCATACAGGACCATTCTCCTTTACCCATCTCAATGGCCAGCAGCCGTAGTGTGTGCATCATCCACACATGCATACATCAATGCATGCACAGCTTTTGGCGCCACACCTTCCGCAGGCAGCTATGGACACCTTGCAGACACTGCAACAGAAATCTTCAGATTTCTCAGAATAGGACCCTTAGACAAATGGGTAGATGACCATGTTTTCTTCTGCATACCCACCAAATCCATCGCCAGCTATAACTGACTATGAGCAGCACATGCCAGCCAAATTAGAGAACAAGGACACCAGCAACAAGGGAGCTGAATCTGGTTTCAGAGCATTCAGACCCAAGATGGAAATGTTGAGGAATTCAATGAGACCTGTGTACACCCCATTGTCGATCAATCAGACACTCCAGCCGCGAGGCACTCCCACCACGATGCAAACTTCACCTATGCCCTATGTGACATTGATGAAATATCTGAATGACTAGGCATCCCCTGGGAACACTCAAAGGATCAACTGTTTAGCCACACAACAATGTACATCAGGTTTGTATGGAATCTACATGAGCAAACTGTTTCACTAAGCCCCCAGAAAACGGACAAGTATTTGAAAGCCATTGAGGCATGGAACCAATGCGCCACACATGTGCTAGAAGACATGCAGAAGTTATACAGCAAACTGCTCCACGCATCATCCCTCAGGACGAAGGGCTGGGCATACCTGAAAGGGTTTGAATGCATGCTACCGATTTGTGCTAAAAACCCTTCATGCCCCACAGACCAGAAAAGACCATTGCTAATGACCTCACCTGGTAGAAAAAATCCCTCACCACAGATAAACTGCAGAAACCCATCAACTCCCCTCCCACATACACAGACCTCACCACCTACTCAGATACTAGCTCTGGCTTTGGAATTGGCATCACCATTGGACCACAATGGAGAGCATGGTGGCTTCTACCTGGCTGGCAAACTCTTGATGGAAAAAGAGACATTGCCTGGGCTGAAGCAATCGGCTTTGAACTCCTCATTCTCTCTCTTGCATGAACAGTACCTATGGGCACACACCTCCTTGTGCACAGAGACAATACCAGCATTATTGAAAGCTGGAGAGTCAGATGCCACTGAAACAAACTCATCAACAGCATTTTTCAATGCATACATGGGTACTTTGCAGCACCCACTTTCCCCATCAGCTCCATCAGCTCCATCATTGCTCGATTCATATCCAATAGAGACAACCCTGCCGATCACCCATCATGAGGCATATATGGCCCTGCCAACTCCTTCTCCCTCCTGTCCTTCTTCCACCAGCACTGGGGAAACTCATCATCGACTTTGATGCCCCAATCACTCCTGGAGAGCAGCAAGCCCTCAATGAGGGACACTGCTCGATTCCTACCTCTAAACTGCTTAATGGCATTAGATGAGAATAGGAAGTCAATGAGTGTGCCAGAGAACACCAATGTGAGCTCAGCCAACTTGTTGGTGCCACTCTCACAGACCCCTAGAGATCCTCCTCCCACAGGCCAACACTTTGGTCCCACCCTGCCTCACCCATCAGCACCAACACACCACTCCAAACCACACCTCTACAGGCCCAGCCTGATGCCCACTCCATCACCCCTTCACCCATACTGCACAGCAAAACAGTGTTTGCTACAATGGCTCCCTAGCAACATTCCCACTCGCTCAGTTTCGGGTGCCACTGGAGACAGAGCACTACAAGAGGCAGATCTCACTGTCATCAGCGCATCCTGAACTGATTCAACCATGGAGCTCTATGGTACAGAACTCCACATTTTCCACATTTTCTGTGGCCTCAACAACATACCAGAGTCACAGTGTGCCCCAATAGACCGCAATGTCTTGGCCTCATTCCTAGCTAACTGTGTGGGCTCCTATGCAGGCTCTACAATAGCCAACTTCACGCCCACACTGCATGCGTGGCACATACTCCATGGCCTAGACTGTAACATTAATGCAGCCAAACTCAAAGCCATCCTAGATAGCGCCAACAAGCTAGCTCCAGCTATTTGCAAATGACCTACATGCATGCCATTCTCTGTTGAAATACTCACCCACTTATGCAACACACTCAACCTCCATGACCCAGGAGATGTAGCTTTCTTCACGTGTATCACCACAATCTTCTTTTGTATCACCTGGCTAGGCGAATTTACTATGCCCGCAATTTCCAAATTCTCCCATCCATACACATCCTGCGCTCCACGGTCTCCTTCCCAACCAATCATGAAGGGCTGCCAGTCATTAAATTTACTCTACCACACACAAAAACAAACCCACAAGGTGAAGATGTTCTATGTGCCCCATTTGACCCAAGCTCTCCCGTGGACCCCAGATCAGCCCTAGACAACCACTTCTGCATCAACAGAGACTCACAAGTGGCGCATCTTTTCTCTTGTAATCACTCCTTGGGAATGCAGGCACTTTCTAAGAGAAAAGTCACAAAATGGATCGACACCATAGCTCACTCACACTCCGACCTGCCAACCCTCAAAGGACACAGCCTCCACATAGGAGGTGCCCTCCACTACCTCCTCTTAGGTGTCCCATTCGACATAGTAAAAACACTGGGATGCTGGTCCAGTGAAGCATTCACCAAATACCTCCACCACCATGCACTTGTCCTAGCTTCCTTCCTACAAGAGCACCCTGAAATAATGGACCACTTGCAGAAGTACATTCTCCTCCCAGTCAGATGATCTGCAAGATATGAAACTGCTCCTTTTTCAATGGGCTCAAGCTCTTGCTGCTCTGCATCGCTCACTCCTTTACCTTGGGACACAGCACACTCTCGCCTGACAGGTTTGGGGCCAGTTTCGGACCGGAAAAGCCTATGGCTTTTCACCCAACTTCCATCTCACACATGCAACATTGCCCCATCATTGTTCCACACTTCCAATAAGGCCATGCTGCTCGAACACACAGATAGGCACCTGTGAATAGCTGAGGCACAAGGCAAGCGCAGGCTGTAGTCTGTGTGTGAGAAGTGAAGTGGCCAGCATCTATTTTCTCTCGTTCTCCTCACTCCTACAGTAGTCACTCTGTCCTAGCATTCAATAGTCTTTGATACATTCATTTTCGCACCTGCCCGCCTCTCCCTCTCTCAGCTCTTGGTCAAGCATTCACACACCCCATTTTGCCCAATGCTGTGTCACTCGGAACCCATCACGATGAGCTATGCTGTTTGGCACCCAACCCACCCACAGCGCGCTCTCGCCTGACAGGTTTGAGGCCAGTTTCGGACCGGAAAAGCCTACAGCTTTTCGCCCAACTTCCATCTCACACATGCAACATCACCCCATTATCGTTCCACACTTCCAATAAGGCCGCACTGCTTGAACACACAGACTGGCCACATCCAGCAGAGCTGCCCCCTTCACAGACATACCCCTCGCTCCTTCCCCTCTTCCTCTACCTCCTCTTGCCACTCCCAAGGCTCTCAACACTCCTTCCAATCCTCCAATCCTTCCTTTCCCATCCCTCCCCCTAGGGAACACTCTTGAGATGACATCAGTGATTATGGAGATGACTGCTATGATGAAGTCACTGAATCTAACATGACTGGAGAACCCTGCAGTCACTTCTGACTGCTTTGTTCAGGCAAACAGAAGCCTACAAGGGGGGTAATGTTACAACTTGCCTCTATTTCTTCTCTTTCTCTTTCTTTGCCAACACTTATCACTATGCTTTCCTCTTGTCCATCATTTACTCACTGTACTTTAGTCATCTGCAGTCTTCATAACTCATCCTTTACTGCAGATTACCAATTCCCTTTACTCATGCTTGCTTACAGTGCTTCATTATCTGCTTAGTGTAACCATTACTCATCCGCAGTCTTCATGACTCATTCTTACTGTGGATAACACATCCTCCTTCAGTCATGTTTCATGACCTTCCATCTCCTTCCTATATAAACCCTAGACACTTGTCTCTGTAACACTAAGCTAGAGCCACTTGATCTTCTCTCAAATACACCTGCTCTCAGCCCACTCCAAGTTCCTTGGTTCCCTCATCTCTCTGAGTATGTGCTCCCCACTCTGAGTGTGTGCTTCCAATCCCTAGCCCTAGTCAAGCCCTCTTGCAATGCTTCACGGTGAAGCTCTTGAGGCACCCTTAGCCCTTCATTCTTCGTCATCCTCTGGTGTCTACCTTTGGACTTCTAGCCCTTCGCCCCAAGTATCCATTGAGTCTACAGCTGACCCTACCTGGGCCAGTCATAACAGATGGTATCTCCTCGGATCTTGATACATCTCAATTGCATATATAGATTGCTGATAGATTGGATCTTTGCCACATAGTCACACAGCAGGATACCTCGTGTATACCATGTGTGCATAGCCTCATAGCATAGCCTAGATAAGCATAGCCATAGATAGATGTCCACAATGATGGACTATTATAGTATAGCATTGCTGTGTGACTATGTGGCAGAGATCTGATCTATCAGCAATCTAGAGATGTAATTAAAACATATTGAGATCCGAGGAGATACCATTGAGATCTGATCTATCCATCAATCGAGATCTATCAAGATAGGAATCTACAATCCACTATGCCAATATCTATACTATATGGTAACACATATAACACTCATGCTCTACCATGCTATAACAATGTGTATAATGATGGTGGTGATGTTATGGGCTAGACCCAATGACCAATGCAATGCAATGATGATAGTGGTGACATCATAAGTCATGTGACCATTCAATGAACTATGGCAATGCAATGATGTGTGCTTATAGTGCACGGCTATGGTGAGTGCCTATGGTAAGCGCTTATGACTATGACAATGCTTTGCGAGTGTCTAAGGGACAGGTGGGTATAATGATGGGATGCAAGCACTAGAAGCAGGCATCTACGACTATGGGGTGTGCTTATCATGGGCGCCAATGCTATATTCAATGACTATGTTCAATGCTATATTGCCAAGCATGAAGACTATGGCTCAGGACTAGGGGTCATTTAGGGGAGTTCATAACAGTGTGCCATTATTGCCCCCTAGTTGTACTATTGATTGGTGTATTTCATTGCACAATAGATTGTTTTCCCATTGTCCAAGTATAGTGATTGTGTGGCCAGGGCTATTGACATCATTGTTGAGGCATTGCCAACACTAGAGATATCTCCCTTTGCATCCCTTGCATCCCTCAGCTGTGCCTGCAGAAATTCTATTGGAATTCTACAGATTATGAGCCCTGCCTTGACTATATAATCTGCTGATCAATTGCAAACAGACTTCTTGTCTGCAATGTCAGATCATGTCACATGTTCAGAGCTCTCTCTTCTTGAGTAGCATCTTCACCTTTTGGAACTCACTTCCTATTGTACTCCATCTAGTACTGACAAGTCCCTTTCCTTGTCTAGGTCTTCTTAATCACAAGAGTTATACATTCCACCTGGTAGATGTCATACAGTATCTTTATCAGCACCTCTGCCTCTTCGGGACCTTTCATGCCTCCTCAACCATTTCAACTTCCTGGTGCCTACCTACATCAGAGACTTCCTCATCCCACAATTCACTTGAGACTGCATCCTCGAAGACCTAGTACTGTTCCTCCTCTCATCTCTAGATACAATTATTTATCCGGACAATGTCCTTTTACTATCACTGGAGTTATCGACAATGTTCCCTTTCTCTCCTGCCCCAATTGTAGAACTCCTGGATGATCAGGATAGCACTGCATCTGGTGCCCTTTTATATTCCCAAGCTTCCTATATGCTAACACAACCTTCACTTGAGCTGCCCATTCCAGTGCTCATTGTCCATGTCCAGTTCCACTTCCAGTGAGAACCATCTACCATTGTCCTCCCACTCCTTGTTCTACTCATTCTCGCCAAGGGACCACTTCTTCTAGCTCCTTTCTTTCTCAGCCACCACTTACACAGGCTAAAGTTGAATGAGCCAAGCTCTTGTTACTAAATCTAGTCCTTCCCCAGCTAATCTTTGATCTCGCTGAAGTCCACACTGTCCCTTCATCATCCTTGTCCAATCAACAGTCCTCACTTTCAGAACTTCTTCTTCCGATTTCACCACCTGCCACAAGTTCCTACAGCTCTTTCAGACCTCATCCCTCAACTTCTTGCTATGCCTCACTTGGAACTTCAATGGACCCTATTGGAACTCTCAGTCATTGCCTTCTGGCATATGGATTACCTGAAAGAAGTCCTGGAATTGCTCCAATTCAAAGCACCAGCCAAAAAGAAGAACCAGGAGAATTGAAGATGGTAACTATTACAACTTGCCTCTATTCTTTCTCTTTCACTCTTTGTCTCTGCTTACCACTATACTTTCCTCTTGTCCATCATTTACTCATTGTACTTTAGTCATACGCAGTCTTCATGACTCATCCACAACTATAGATTACCAATCTCCCTTACTCATGCTTACTCACCTTGATTCATCATCTGCTTAGTGTATTCTTACTCATCTGCAGTCTTCCTGATTCATACTTACTGTGGATGACACATCCTCCTTTGGTCATATTTCATGACCTTCCATCCCCTTAGTATATAAACCCTAGACACTCATCCCTATAACACTAAGCTAGAGCTATTTGATACTCTTGAATACATCCACTCTCAGCCCAATCCTTAGTCCCTCTGAGTGTGTGCTCCTCACTCTAGTCCTTCATTGTCCAAGGCCTTCCCCTTCGGACTCCTTAGCCAAAGCCCTCTTGCTATGCTTCATGGTGAAGCTCTCGAGGCATCCTTCGTCCTTTGTCGTCCCAAGGCCTTCCACTTCAGACTCCTTAGTCAAGCCCTCTTGCTACACCTCGTGGTGAAGCTCTTGAGGCACCCTTAGTTCTTTCATTGTTCTCTGGTGTCTACATTAGGACTCCCAACCCTTAGCTCTAATCCCCATCAAGTCTACAACCGACCCTACCCAGGCCAGTCATAACAAAAGCTCTAGCTTCACTTTTGATCACCATTGTTGTGAACTGCTCCTGCCATTCCTTCCAAACTCCCCTACTCGAGACCTGAGGGAAGGAACCTCCCTTCCACCCCACAATACCCCTTTGTCTCTTCGATCCATTGTGCCCTAGCAGTGGCTTCCTCTTGGAGAGAAGGCCAAGCCTCTCCTGAGTTCCCAGAGTATTTTTCTCGCCACACCAGCAATGAAGATACAGATCCTGACCTGGATCTTACCCTCTCCTCCACCCAAGAACTAGACGACACTATCTCCCTCAATATTGAGCTAGCCCGCTAGCTATCTTCGAGCCTTACCCTCCCCAGACTTCCCACTCCTCCTTCCCCCATCCTAGTCGCCCACTGACCCTTCTTTAGCCTTCCCCCCCCCCCCCCCCCTCATGCTATGTCTTCTTCCAAGCCCACTGAGCTCCATCTTGCTCAGCCCAAGGACTTTGATGGTTCTCACAATAAAGTGATGCATTGGACATGCTCCATTCAGAGGTATCTCACCATCAATAAAGATACCTACCACTTGGATGAGAGACAGGTTGGATTTTCCCTCTCATTCATGAAGAAAGGAACTGCCTACTCCTGGGCAGACACCTTTACCTCAAACTGGCTTTTCACTGGCTCTCTCTCTCTAGAAACCTAGAGCGACTTCTTCAATGAGTTTAAGAAAACCTTCAAGCACTCCAACTTGGCAGCTAATGCCCTCACTTGGCTCTCTTCCTTTCACATGGAGACCAAGCATGACAGGTCATTTTCCCCCTCCCTTGCCTCCTACACTGCCTAGTTCCAAAACAAAGTCTCCACATCTGGTCTCAAAGAAGAGGCCACCCTCTGTCAGTTCTTCTCGACTGGCATTCCCCCCTTCCTCTTCAAATGAGTCTATCTCATGGAGAAGGTCCCCACCACTGTCACAGATTGGTATACCAATGCACAGAGACTCAACAACTATCAATGTTGTGCCACCATGACTGCCAAACTCCATAGAGGACATGGCCAATCCCACCTCATTGTCCTCCAAACTGTTGTCCACTCCTCTAAGGAAAGGAATCCCAACACCATGGACATAGATGCTGTGAAAATTGCCAAGCTCACTCACAAAGAAAGGGAGCGATGCTTTAAACTCGGACTTTGTCTTCACTTGCAGAAAACACAGCCATAATGCCACCTCTTGCTCAGCCTTCTCCTCCTCCACCCCTGCCACCACCTCCTGCAAGTGATTCACCAAAATGGTTGCCAAAGCAGAAGAAAAGGACATCCCAGCCCTGATCGACATAGAGGACGACTCTGACGATGAGAAAGTTGTTGGGAAAACCACTTTCTCCTGGGATTTTTAATGAGAAGACCTCATTTGACACAAGGCTCTTCTACTTCTAGGACTTGTGCCTCTGTACTTATATCTAAGTCCTCCAAAGCAATGAAAATTCCCATTTGTCTCATTGTACCTTTGCACAACCTCCAAGCTGTTGAAACCTCTGCTCTAGTAGACAGCAGTGCAGAAATCTCCTACATCGACTGGTCCTTTGTTCGAAAACATAAACTCCTCAGGACCAAACTGGAGAATCCCATCTGAGTACGAAATGTTGACCAATCCGTTAACAAGAAAGGTGACATTCTCTTCTCCACCACTCTCTTTGTTGACATTGAAGAGGTCACCTAGAAGGTCCTATTCCACATCATGGATTGCGGCAATGAAAACACCATCTTAGGACTCCCCTAGCTGCATGCCACAAACCCTGACATCAACTGGGAAGCCCAGACTCTCCATCTCAGAAACCTCCGACATGTCTGCCCATCTGTACCACCTGCATACCACAGATCTCCTACAACACAACTTCCACTTCAGAGAACCCACTTCCCCTTCTCCGAAACTCCCCAAACATATCAATGTCCATCCTGTCTGTTACACTTGGTCTGGGTAGGAACAAGCATAGCCTCGAGAAGAAGGTCTTGGGGACAAGGAACAAAGGCTAGGGGAGTCTTGAGGATTGAAGGGATCAAGATGACTGAGTTCTTCGAGAGTCAAGGGATCGAAGACAAGGTTCTGAGAGCGGCAGAGACAACCTATGAAGCTAATTTAAGAGCTTAGAGGTTGAAGCGTCCTTTCAGGTGCAGGTCGAGGTCGCACAGGGAGTTCAGGGAGTAAAGGATATATTCCAAGATGTATCTAGGAGGATACTCGAGAAGGTTAAGATTAGAGAAACTAAAGGCGATGTTGAGTCGCTTATGAGTAAGAAAAGAACAATAGGAATGACCATGATTGGTCAATAAAAGGTGGTGCCATAGAAGACTATGGAATGTGGTGGAATGAGTAGGTAATCCGCAGTAAGAAGCAGTAAGAAGCTGTGGATGACTAAGTGTTACACATAAGCAGAGATAGAGAGATAGGCATAGAGAGCGAAAGGAGAAGAGAGAGAGGAAAAGAGATGGGGGTCCATATGAATCATAACATTACCCCCTTAGTAGATGAAAAGTCACCAACATTTCTACATCCTTGGCGACCCAGTCATGTTGCTAATGGCGACATTGTCATACTCGAATGGTTTGTCGTCATTGAGACCCCAGGTCTCAGCATGTTTGTCCTCCCACTGTTGGTTTCCTTCAGTGATGTGGTCCCATGAGCGGAATTCTTCATGGACTGGAGAAGGGAGTCGAGAGGGAGGTTGGTGGTAAGATGGTTGGAAAGAGGAGGCTGAGGAGGTGGCTCGAGAGTGATGAGTGTGTTGATGAGAGTGGGGAGGAGGAATAGGAAGAGGTTGAGTAGTAGGACAGCAAATTTGTGGGTGGCCAGGAGCAGAGATAAGGCAGATAGGGCAGTGGTAGTCTTCGCAATTGATTCTCTTGTGGCCTCAACAATGGCACACATAATATGTGGAAGGGTACTCAGGATGGTGGCGAGGGAGGACTACCTCATTGCCATCTAGAAATGCCTGTCGTTCCGCATGGGCAAAGTCTGCCTTGACTTGAGTGAGTACTTGTTCCTCTTCAGGGTCTAGAGGAGATGAGCTGGCTGAGGGAGTGGTGGGAACGTCTAGGGGAGGGTCGTCATGAAAGTCTGAGTCTTGGATGAGGGCCTTAGCAAGCCTGTCAAGGAGGGGGTGACGTGGTTGGCGAAGGATGGTGTCAGCTTGGAGGAGGGCATCGACCATGCCTAACTGGTCTAGGAGGGGGACAAGGGCAAGGGCAAGGGTTTTTGCAACTTCCTTCAGCATGGAGATGAACAGGCGGACAAGGGGGTCTTCCGACCTCAGAAAGGGGCGGAGGAGGCGGTCTACAGCAATGGAAAGGCGGAGATTTTGCATGAATGCCTGTCTAGCGAGGTGGAGAGGGGAGTCTGTGTCAAGGAGAAGGTCTAGTGTGAAAGCGAGGCAGGGGTCCCGAAGTTGGAAGTCGATGAGATTGAGATTTCCTTCATCAGAGAAGGAGAGGAGGCGACAGGCAAAAGAGAGGTCTACAGGGGAACTGGGGGAAGAACCGAAGGTGGGTGGGTGATTGCATGGTTTTGGAGAGTTGTTTAGTGACAAGTGGGTGGTTTGTTGCTGAGGGGAAAGACAGAGGGGTGGGCCTTTTTGTAAGCATCCAAGACTGTTTTGGCATGTTTGAGTTCCTTCTCAGGTACCCAGGAGTCTTCTTCGGCCGAGTAACCCTTCCATCGGATCAGGAAGTGGCGCTTCTGTGGCATCTCCTTGTGTTGTACAATCTTCTCAATCTCGTACTCTTCTTTGCCTCCTACAAGATCCGGAGGGGGTGATGGGAAGTTGGGTCCATAGACAAGGTTTTTGTGGTATGGGAATAGAAGGAAGGCATGGAACATGTTATGAATGTGCCAAGTTTTGGGGAGGCGGAGTTTGTAGGTGATTGGTGAAAGGATGTCAGTGATAGTGAAGGGTCCTTCTTGCTTAGTCCCAAGTTTTGGGGATGCCAGGGAGCGTCACAGGTTCCTGGCTTTCAGCCAGACTTTGTCTTCTTTCGAGAAGGTTTGAAGATTTTGGTGGATTGAGCCTTCATTACTTGGCAAGCCAGTTCATGGGCAGCTAGAGCTTCGTCTCAAGCGGCAGATAGTTTCTGGAGTCTTGTTTCGACTGCAGGGATGTTGGACTCAGAGATTACCGATGGGAAGGAGCGGGGTTCATATCCCATCATAAGGAAGAATGGGGACTTCTCTGTGATGGAATGGGGGCGGTGATTGTGGGCGAATTCGGCATGGGGGATGTGTTCTGCACATCTGGTGGGGTTGTCATGGCAGTAAATGCAGAGGAACGTCTCTACCTCCTGGTTAACTCTCTTAGTTTCGCCATCGGTTTGAGGGTGGTAGGCAGTGGATAGAGAGAGGGTGTATCCGATGAGCTTTGCGAGTTCTTTGGCAAAGGCAGAGGCGAACTGTGGGCCACGATCAGAGATGATTTTATCGTAGAGACCGAACCTAGTGTAGACTTTGTGAAAGAAAAGATTGGCAATTCCTTCTGCAGTGATGGTTTTCTTGGTAGGGAAAAGAATCACCCCCTTAGTAAGACCATGATCGACCACGACCAATAGAGAATCGAAGTCATCGGACAGAGGGAGGTCAGTGATGAGGTCACAGGAGACCTGTTGGAAGGGGTGGGAGCAGGAGGAAGCGATGGGGTTGAGTGGGGGAGCGGTGGGGTGGGTATTGACCTTGTTTTGCTGGCAGGTATTGCAGCCTTCGACATATTTCCAGACAAAGTGGGCCAGACTGAGCCACCAGAATTCTGAGGCAACCAGCTGATGTGTTTTGAGGTATCCGGGATGTCCAGCAGAGAGGTGATCATGAGAACGAGCTACAATGAACTGGCACAGCTAGAGGTCATTTGGAACATAGACACAACCTTGGTAGGTGAGAATACCAGCATCAAATTGCCAGTCAGAGAGGCGAGAGCGAAACTTAGAGGGGAGATCACCCTCAATAGCATGAAGGGAGTCCAGGACAAGGGGGTCAGAGGAGGAGGAAAGGGCGATTTCATCGGAGAGAGCAGAGTTGATGAGGTTTATGAAGAGTGATGGAGGAAGCAGAGTGACGTCGTCATTGTCAGTGTCAGAGTCAGGGATGAGGTCTGGTCGATGAGATAGAGCATCAGGGGCAGCCAGGAGTTTGCCAGGGACATGGATAAGTTTGAGGTCGAAATCTGCAATATCCAGAAGCCAGTGAGCTTGACGACGATTTAACTTCTGTGGTTGGCAGAAGTAAGTGAGGTTTTTGTGGTCAGTAAAGACCTGGATGGGAAAGGGGGAGCCATGAAGATATTGCCTCCAGGACTTTAGAGCACGGATGACAGCAAGAAGTTCCCTGTCATAGATGTCGTAGCTTCGATCAGCAGCAGTGAAGGATTGGGAGAGGTATGAGCAGGGTTTCCAGTCGCCATTGGTGTCGGTTTGGAGGAGGATTCCTCCAGTCGCATGCTTGGAAGCATCAGTGGCGATGGCAAAAGGCTTAAATAGGTCTGGGAGGGAGAGGATTGGTTTCGAGAGGAATGCTGTTTTCAGAGAATCAAATGCAGTCTGGCAAGTGGGAAACCAGTCCCAGGGTTGGGTCTTCTTAGTGAGGTCAATGAGGGGGTGGGCAACATTGGAGTAGTTTGGGATGAAATGACGGTAGAAATTTGCGAAGCCTAGGAAGGATTGAACGTCTCTGAGCTTAGAAGGAGTAGGCCAGTCAGCTATACCAGCTAGTTTCACAGGGTCCATGGCAAGGTGTCCGGGCTTGATGATCATTCCTAGGTACTCCACTTCGGAGGTGGCAAAGTTGCACTTCTCAAGCTTGAGATGAAGATCCAACTCCATCATGTGTTGAAGAACTCGTTTAGTGTGTTCCTCATGGGTTACTTTGTCTGGAGAGAAGATCAGGAGGTCATCCATATAAATGACTAGCCATCCCTCCGCAATAAGGTCACGAAATGAGTCGTTCATGAAGTGTTGGAAGGTGGCAGGGGAGTTGGTGAGGCCAAAGAACATGACAGTTGGTTCGAAAAGGCCCTTGTGGGTGTTAAAGGCTGCTTTCCACTGATGGCCATCTTTGATCCTGACATTGTTATAGCCACATGGAACATTGAACTTGGTAAAGACATTGGCTCCTTTGAGCTTATCAATGAGATTGGAGATAAGGGGGAGGGGGTAGGCATCACGAGTAGTGTGTTCATTAACATATTGATAGTCCTGGCAGGGTCGGAGTCCTCCATCCTTCTTTTTAATGAAGAAGAAGGGGGATGCCTGGGGGGAGTTGGAAGGTCAGATTTTTCCTGTTTTAAGATTTTCCTCGATGAAGGCCTCCGTTGCCTGGCGTTCTTCAGGAGTCAAGGGGTAGGCTTTTTCTATTTTTGGGGTGAATGTTTCATTGAGATTGATCTCATGATCATAAGGTCGAGATGGAGAGAGATGGTCAGCAGATTCCTTAGTGAAAACAGAGGAGTAAGCTGAGTATTCTGGTGGGAGGGTGACTTTTGGTTTGGCCTTGTCTGCATCGATGGCCAGTTTGGTTGCAGTGGTGAAAGCTTTGACCATAGTGGAGGGTATCTGGGCAAAGCATTGTCCATACTTGATCACTCGATTGATCAGATAGTAGGTTCAAGCTTGGGTGGGAAACGATGGCCTGCCCAGCTATCAAGGTAGTCATATAGTCGTCCATCATGGACAGGATCTGAATCTATGTGGCGGATGGCTTTGGCTGTGGGGGGTGGGGGGCGGAGCTTTGCAACATGTTGGAGGTGGTCTTGGTTGTAGAGAGCATTGAGCTCATCTGCTTCATCACAGGAGGTTCTAATGGTAACAGTTTTCTTGGCCCAATCAATCACTGGATTGATTTTTTGAAGCCAGGGTAGCCCAAGGATGACATTTTCTTTGCCACAATGCATGACATAGAACTTGACTTACTGGAGTAGGCCAGCGATGTGCATGTAGAGAGAGCAGGTGAACTTTATGTCACCATTCTTGTTGGTGGATTGGTCGACATTTCGGACTGGGATGGGTTAGGGAAGGTGTTCTTTGGGAAGGTTGTGTTTGTTGACAAAGTGGCAATCAATGCAGGAGACATCGGCTCCAGAGTCAAATAAGGCGAAGGTGCTGACATCTTTGAGATTACGAGTAGGGACGACGAGATGGAGGGGGATATGCATGGATTTCATTTGTCTATCGGCTACAAGTACATTGGTTTGGGATATGGAAGGGACCTGCGTCAGGGAGGGCTTCCGTTTTAAAAACCCGAAAGGGATACTTGGGAAACGGAGAGTTCTTCGTCATCCTCAATCTCCTGGAGGGACAAGGTGGGGGCTTCCTCTTTGACTCTTCAAACTTTCTTTTCGAAGGGTTTTGTTGAGGGGAAGGTGGGGCAGGTGGTGGCTGAGTGACCACCTTTGTGACATCTGAAGCAAAGCTTGTTTTTGATGCAGTGCTCCTTTTCTTGGGGGGTGAGCTTGAGAATGCGAATGGCATTGACATCCATTGCATTTGGGTCTTTCTCTGTTCTGGTGGAGGAGCCGTTGTGGTAAGGGACATAGGATGAGGTGGAGGTTTTCTTGTTGCGGTTTGCAACATTGTCTGCTCGGTTCCACTGGGTCTGGAAGTGAATGGCTTTCGAGTACCATGCTGTGATTGTGGTGGGGGGGTGTCCATCGAATAGATGCGACACATGAGGGAAGAGACGAGCCCTGTGGAGAAATATCCAATCAGGACATCATCGGAAGAGATACCTCTGAGGGCAACTCAGTTCTGGAATTTGGAAATATAGGTGGTGAGGGAGGTATCTTTGGTCATCCTGGTCAATGAGAGCCAGGCAATAGCATCTGCCTTGGTATCCAGGTGGACAAAGGCAGTGTTGAACTTGGTGATGAGTTCAGCCATAGTTTCAAGGGAGGAGGGTTGGGCTTCGAGGGCTTGTGTTCGAAAGGTGGATGCCCAGGTAATGGCTGACCCTTCGGTCATGTAGGAGAGGGTATAAGCGACTCTTTTCGCTTCTGTGTCATAGACTGCTTCATTGACTAGGAGGTACATTCGGACAGCATTATGAAGGTCTGAGCTTCAGTGGAGGAGCCATTGAAGGCTTTGGGTGCTTCCAGTCAGAGCTCAGTGTTCCTGGGGGTGGTGGACATGGCAGGGGGTGTTGGTGGGGGGCTGGGTGAGGGAGGTGGACTTGGG
>JBBPME010000433.1:0-17644 GCA_038090155.1 Rossbeevera pachydermis
GACCATACCCGGGGGTTTACCCATGCAGTTGCCTAAGGGAATCCCACAGGTCGCACATGCTCACGTGCTCACACGTGACAAGAAACTGAAGTTCCAACTTCAAGTTTTCATTGTCCGTTCGCGACCTGATGCTGTACTAATAAGTATATACTTACTACTTCGAAACTTGGGATCCACATCTGATATATCTGCTGCTGCGGTCTGTCCCTCGAAGCCTCTAGTATGTTGAACCAGTCATAATCCGTGAGAACTCATACAATTACAATATAATTGTGGAACCGAACACCACTGGCAGGCAGGCAGTCCGAATCACGGGCGCCAAATTTCGAACTTTCAAAGACATCATGTTCTTGGGTAGGTATGGTTTAACGTTGAACTAGTACCACTCTTGGTTTGTTCACAAGCACCGTATTCTTGCTGCAGTCCTACGTTCGTTCAGGCGCTTAATTCACCCAGAACCCTTCGACCTAATAGCGCCCGCAACACGTGTAAGTACCGTGGAGGCGCAATATATAAACACAAGGTGACCACTCTCGTAAGTCCCCTTGTCCCTTGCCGCCATCATATCCCCAACCAGGATCCCTGCCTTAAGCATGTCCACCATTGATTCCCCGACGGAAACTGCCATTTCTACGTTCTACCTATCAGGTAGGAGGAGAGTGTTTGCACGGTAGAGGCTATGTTCAATCCGCTTCTAGCCGTCACAATCGGGCTCACGACAGAGTCCCTTAAATCAATAGAATCCATCAGACTGCACAAGAATGACCAATCACTGGTGAATATCAAAAAGGATATCCGTGCGGGTAACGACCCGTGGAAGAAAAATTTCACCCCGCCTCTGTAAGCCGCTCATTGTAGTCTCGTCATCTCGCACAGGACTGACAGTTCTTCAGTTCTGTATCTCGTAAAGATCGCATTTTTGCATTAATCAACTATAGTACGAAATATAGGAAGCAAGTAGAGTTGTCCATCGACATCAGTGTACCCGACGACGAAAAGATGCGCGAGGAAAATGGCGTAAGACGTTCGTTTGTTGTTTCCAAATTAACATATATGGCATCATACGTTCCTCACATTCATCAATAGGTTACCGGAAGAAGGTGAAACATGTGGAAGTCTTCGTCACCGTCCACCCAAACATCCCATCAGTTTGTGAATTATCCGGTGTCTATGCTTATTCTGACGGATTTGGCTAGCTGGTGTCGACGACGACGACGATCATCCAGGCTTGTTCACGGTAGGTCGCAACTACTATAGGGTCCTCTCGCGTGCTGAGGATCGCCAGCTTCCGAATCTTGATCATGGGGAATGTAACTATCTGTTTTCCCGCTCATGAACCTGGACTCACCTATGACATTCTAGACAGGTGTTGGCAAATCCTCGTTGATCAACAAAGTATTTGGCGTGCCGGACGTGGTGAGTTATTCGATTATGTTATGCACTATCTTAGCTCACATCTGCCCTCCAGAAACCCTCCGAGAATAAGCGTGGTGAAGCTGAGATTGAACGAGAATTTACCTCGCCGACAAACGAGCGAGTCGTGGTGCATGACAGCCTCGGATTCGAGGCAGGTGATGAAGGAAATGTGCAAATTGTGCAAGCGTTCGTCGCCAAAAGAAAGAGCATGCCTGACGTGAAGGATCAGCTTCATGCAATTTGGTAAGCGAGTTGAACCGCTGTGTTCATCAATTTTATCGACGAAGGGATACAGGTTGTGTCTTGAAATACCCTTTGCTGGAGGACGTCTTCTGGAGACAGGCGTAGAAAACTTCCTAAAGAACAGAAAGGAGATTCTGGGCGATAGTGCGCCACTTGTTGCATGTTCTACTCTTTGACTCATCAGTGCTCTTTAGTCCCACTTGTGGTGGTGCTCACGAAAGTGGATGTGCTCGATGGGTACCTGGAGGCTGAACTACCAGAAATTAAAAGCTTGGAGGATTACAAGTCGAAATACATGAACGACAATTGCATCAAACCTCTCTACGAAGCAGCAGGAGAAGACGTGAAGTATGCCGTTGTTTCTGGTACGTCGGAGCGGTGTTGTGATCTCCGGCAGAACAGCTTCTTACATCACCTTAGTACGGGATGATTATCTCGAGTCTCTTTCTACACTTCTCAAAGCCACGGATGAACATATGATAAAATATGGTGTCGGAGAAGCTCCGCGAGTTATGGTAGCAATCGCCCAACGTGTTGATATCAGGAAGAAGATCGAGTTATCCATACGGTAGGTCTTTCTTATGGCGCAGATTTGTTTCCATTCCGTTTGATAGACTCTTTACAGTATTGGGAAGGAGAGTGCGTCTTCATGCAAGAGGCTGTTTAAATTCTAATGCGAATTGTAGAATATTGGAATATGCTCCTGAAGAGTTCCGCATTTCGCGGGCATACCTTAACGGAATGCTTACAAGTCATCCGTAAGGATATTACCGAGGCCTGGAATTTCCATGACCCCGATCAAGTACGTTTCCCTCTCTTCGCATTACTTGATGGAGCTCTAAAAGTTTCGACTTTTTGCAGTGTTTGATGGATGATGGGATCACCAGGAACCTACTTCGCACTGGCAATCTCGAGGGCGTCACTGGTACCAACGTATTACCGGATGAGTGAGTGATTCAGTGACACTAAATCAATTTTTCATCCAGTTCTTCGCTAATTCATATTGCAGAACCTCATCGTTCCAGGGACTATATAACAGAATAATTGAGTCGCAGGATCCCGTGTTATCGGTCCTCCCAGCTGTTCTGTGGATTGCGTGCCCTCCCTTGAAGGCGTATGAAGCATACCAGGAGGCGTGAGTGATTGTTTTTCTAATGGAGACTCCGCTCCTCGCTGATAAGAGCGTTGTACGTTTTGTTTTCCAGTAAACAGGAGGTCAAGATTCTGATGGCCTACATCGTCGACCTGATCTGCCTCATGCAAATCTTAATCTTCCTCTTAGCCCCGGGTGATTGCGTGACCAAACAGACAGCCGCTTTTTCTGTAGGGGTATATGAGAGATCAAGGAAAGAGGTGCACCGCTTGGTCGAAGCGTTCAACGGGGGACAGGGAGTGGCTCCTGGAGGGCGCGATTACGTGCTTGAGCAGATTGAGGAATGGATATGGCTTTTCAGCATTAAGGATGAGCAGATTCAAGAGTTAAAGGAGTGGTTTACTACTGCCCGTCAAGGCTTGGTGGCGTCCGGTTCTGGTTCTTCGTGATGGTTATCGTGATTCCCCGCAGTTACGATTATCTTGTTTTACTGTAAGACGACTTTGGATCACAGAACAGGAGTGATACTGTAGGCAGGCCGCGAGTTGTTGTGCCTCTTATTATTATCTACTAGTGTCACTGTGGCTGCGCTGGAGTTTGGTCGGCGCTTAGTACTTTCCACTGGCAACTAGCATTGTATCGGCGTCCAACGAATGATACTATTCTGCACGCATCAGAGATTCCTTCCACTAGTATTATTTGCTAGCGATTCGATCCTTGCAGAACTGTGTCATCCTCCGCCATCTCCTCTGGGAGTGGACCCTTAGCCCTGTATCCACTTCCGAAGGTAGGGTAACGACCCTCTTCGCGCCACAAGATAGTTGGTGATCTCACCGGCCGCTGCGTATGCAGGGATGCCGTTACAATTTATGTAATCTGCGGGAAGTTCGTGCATACACTATTTCATATGTTCCTCTTGATGAACGGCCCGCCAGTGCTCCATTTTACGCCAGCCGAGCGTGAGGTCCCCTGCAGAACAGATCAAATGTACAAGGCACGATGAAACCATGCCATTTGACAGCCCAGTGGCCATCAGGAAAATTTTAAAGAAATGATAATCCTAGATAATCCTGAAAAGGGGGTTTATAATATATTATCTACCATTATCTAGGATTATCATTTCTTTAAAATTTTCCTGATGTGAATGCCAATTAGTCGACGGCCTGAAAAAGCTTGATACAAGCCGACCACGTTGGTGATCGAGCGTCAATGCGGCGTCATACCGCCCGACCTCAACTGTCCTCCAGAGTCCCTCTGTTTATCGTACACTCGTTGGCTCTTTGTTGACCTAACCCATGTTGAGTTTGAATTGTTCAATCATGAACCCATCTCATAGTTTCTTGCCTACCAGTGCCCAATGGGCGCTTATCATTGCACCTTGCATGGCCAACCTCCTGACTCGAAGAATATTAGGCTGTAATGGGAAGGGTTGTACACAGCCTCTTTCCACGATAGCAAGCACCCTGGATAATTTGATACGAGATCAACTGGCCAGCTCGAAGGGCTTAGGGGATGTGGAGTTCGACAATTATATAATGTAAGGCTTTCTGCCTGCGATCAACAGCAGCCTGTGGAGCTGAAAGGTCTGGCCGCGGCCGAGGCTTCAATGCCCCATCAAGCACCAGTGACTGCACAGGGCCCAAAGAAGCGAGAATAAGAACAAGGGAAGAGCTAAGAAGCGGTAATTATTTGAACACCTGAACAAGGAGGCAAGAGCATCCTGCTCACCGAAAAGTCTAAGGGTTAGTATCCTCGTTGAATGTATTTGCGTAGTATGTACCTTCAAGTTCCAAGGAAGGAAATAGTACTAGTTATGGCGAGTATCAATAGAGCGCCGACAGCACGTGCCTTCAGGTTGTGTAAGGGCAATGAGCTATATATAATGGTGACTTTGGGCGCTTCGCTCCTTGTCATCGCCCTTTCCCACCGGTAGACAGCCTCACTCATCCAACATGGCCACTCCCGGCTTCACTACTGCTCCGCGAACAAGCGACGAAATGCTCTATATATTCGGTACGAATCCGTTATTAGTTCCTCAGCAAGAGCCGCATTCGACCCCCGTTCTCAAGCCGTTGACTTTAGTCTCTCGAGCAAAGCTAGTAGAAACGCGGCGATCGAGTCCATCGACCTTTATAAATACGAAACTATAGCGGAAAAGATCAGCAAGCCCATACATGCAGGTCAATCACATCGAGAAGAATTCAGTCGGCCCATGTAACCTGCTTTATCATATACTAGCTGCGCGCTTACACAGGTGATCACCTTACCAGTTCCATTGACCCCAGCGATAAGTTTCGCGCATCAGTCAAATTGCGCAAAACTTGGCGTTCGGAAGAATTGGTTATCCCCCTCAATCTACATGAAGTGGAGTTCACCTCCAACGAAAGGAACGAAAGATGTTGGTGGTTTTATAATGCAATTTTCACGTGCCTTTGTAGACCGCTCATGTGATCCTAGTTTATCGTTTTGAAGCAGTGAAAGGAATTGTTGTTGTTGTCAGCGCACTCCGGGAGGTATGTAATCTACTAGGTCTCTGCTAATTAATGATCGATATTGATGGGTTCACCAGTTCTCTGCCGTTACAAACAGAATTGTGCAGACTAATTCACAGTGAGTTACAGCTCTCCTGTGATTTACTCATATACTAATGCTCCTCGTAGGCTCAGAATTTTGGTCATTGGGAATGTAATTGAAAGTCTTTTGGGGCACAAACTTGGGACTCATTATAAATCCTAGTCAGGAGCTGGCAAATCCTCGTTAATTAATAAAGTATTTGGCATCAATGACGCGGTAAGCGACTTGGCTCTTCGCATATCCTTCACTCACTTTGTCATTGAAGCAAGTCTCCGATACCACTCGCGGTGACGCTGACATTAATCGGGGATTTACCTCTGCGGACGAGCGATTCGTGGTTCACGATACTCTCGGGTTCGAGGCCGGCGATGAAGAAAACGTCAAGATCGTGGAAGAATTCATCGATGAGAGGAAGAGAATGGCTGCGGACCGCCAGCTCCACGCAATTTGGTAAGAACGTCTACTTTATCCATCAGTATCACTGACGGGGGGACCTAGGTTATGTCTTGAGATACCCTACGCAGGTGGTCGTCTATTTGAAGCAGGCACGGAAAAGTTCTTAAAAGGCAGGAAAAACATGTTAGGCGATAGTAAGTTGTTTTGTTGTGTCGTTGTCCTATATCTCTGATTTCCATACCCAGTCACGCTTGTGGTGGTGCTCACCAAAGTAGACCTGCTAGATGGGCAGATGTTAGTCGACCAGCCTAAAGGCATGGCTCTGAAGGATTTCAAGGCTACAAATATGGAGAAACGATTCATCCAGCCTCTCCAGGAAGCAGGTGGACTCGACTTGAAATTCGTCACTGTTTCTAGTGCGTCTGAGCAGTATTGCAGATTCTTTGAGGGACAGTTGCTGATAACTTCTTTAGCGGGAGATGACTACGCTGACGAGCTTTATCAGCTGCTCGAGGCTACGTCAGGAAAACCGTGACATTCTGACAAGCCACAACGCTAGACTTGAAACCGCGGAAAGAGGATACCTTGTACGACTTCAGATTCATGCTACGTATTTTGTGTATTCGAGATTGTGCAAGTGGTCGACGGGCTCAGACTGACTGTTTCACGTTCGACTGATTTGGCAACTCAGAGCTGCTGTCAGGCGCCAGTCGTACTAGGTATCGGTCACTGGTCTAATTCGTACCGTCGCGTCGCACTGTGCCCTGCTATAGCGTTCGCACGGACTCGGCAGTTTTTCTCGGGCTGCCTCAACTTGACTCTGCAGGGAAGCAATGATCGATGAATCGATGACCTCCAGCCCATGGCTGTTTCAGATACATAAATTGTCACCCCAATACCATTTTGTTTGTGGGTATGAGGCCTTGAGGTGCCACATTGAGTGGCAAACTGTCGTTTACCAGACTGTCTATCGACAGTTTGATCAACACGGTACCTCATAGACGGCCTGGTCACCAGACTACTCGGCCCGGGAGCCTGAAGAATTCAAGAGAAATCGGAATGGAACTGAATCCGAGGCGTATAACATGATAGTAAATATTTTATAGGAGGAACTGTAATTAGGTGCCTACTGTGGGCCTCTCTTGGTCCAAGTTGCAAGGTCGGGGTTACTATAAAAGCATATAATTATTAAATGGCACCCGGAGCCGGGAAGGATGAATCAGTATTATATTTTGAACTTGGTACTGGCGGAGCATCACAGTCCGACCGAGTCACGGGCATGGAAGTAAACCAAGGCAGTGGGATTCCAGTATCATACACCTCCGATCAAAGAAGAGGCAGCAACGATGGCAAAAACGATTCCTAATCCGAGTGCCGGCATAAATCGTGCAATTATAAACATCATAACTAGAGGGGAAAGTAATTCGAGGTTCTGAAGAGTACTAACAAGTTCACTTACTGTTCAATGCGGCTCCCTGTAAAGTGCCACCGATTATCATCAGTATGCTTCCAACGACTTTTGCATACCGTCTCCCCAGTGAATCAACGACTGAAGGCACGAACAGAACGGCAAAGATGGTACCAAGCGAATACATAGCAGATATCAGACCAAGTATGGCTGTAGTGACAGAGGACCAACACGAAACGACAATTGGATTCACAGATATCCATAAAACGAAGAATAGGATAAAAAGCACACAGAAGGATATACTGAAAGAAGCGTTAAATACTATTCATCTGCTACATCGTCCCTCTCCGAGAATTAGGACCGCGGTAGACTTGATCTCAGGAGTCAGGATGCGTACCGGACGAGCAAATGGGTAGGATGGACGCGGTTTCGAGCCAGCGCAAGCTCAGGTCAACTACCGCTCACTTAGTGGCACACAGAGGAAGCTGGCAAATCCTCCGCGAGAATGGGAGCAGGCAGGTGGAGAAAAAGATCGAAGTGCTTCTTAGGCCTCCGCATCAGCCTGAGCAGAAGCGGTCCCGTGGCGCGGTGAGACCCGAGTGCCTGAGCCATAGTGCACAAGGGTGTTAAACAAGTGGGGCACGATGGTCTGACGTGGCTGGCATCAAGAGGAAGGCTGTTGTCGTAAACTCGGGATCGGAATCTGTCACTGGATGAGAAGAATCCAAACACGAACTCCGCCGTGATTTCAACTTGTCCCATTCACGCACAACGAAAACACCTGCCAAGGACACTAGAGCGCACAGGCACGCCACTTGAGCCCATTTACATGAAAGCCATCGTCAGGGTAGGCTCCTGGAGGACCGTGACGGTGAAACAAACGAGTTCGCTTGGGCTTTTAGTACTAGCCGGTCGTTGACTTTGACTTTAGTACTTGACACGCAAGTTAGATTTGCAAACAAACAAAAAAAGTATGGGTTGATCCCGGGCAATATTGAAGTTGTGTTGTGGGCACAGAAGGTCAAGGAGGTGTGCTCAAAAGACTATCCATCCGTGAGACGGTCCGGTCGAAATTCCTGCTTGATTTGCTGCTTTGTCAATATACAGTACACCTGCTTGTTGAAATTGCAATACTAGTACGTATATTACTCGAATCTAATCTAAGTCCTATGGCGATTCGTGGATTTGCCTTCAGTCCAGTTATGTACTTCATTATTCCCTCCCGGCCCGGGCCGCTGGTGCTCAGCCCAGTCCAAGGCAAACTGCAGCTCGTCACTGATGAGACACACTCTGTTCTGACTCGGACGTGACTGACTATCTTGCTCCAACCCTGTAGGCTGAAGGCTTCCATTCAAATACAATGCGGCACATGATCATGGTTTGCCAGGCACTATTCTTAGAGCTTGAGAAATTTGGGTAACAGCTGTCAAAGGATGCTCGGGGTCATGCCAGCGCTAGGGTAATTCCTGTGCATAGATGATAATAAGGGTGAGCGACGGGAAATGCATCCTGTGGAAGTTTCTCACTTACTTTGAGATCTTACTCGCGGAGCAGCCTCACACATGCCTATATCCCCCCAGGACGTCTATGCAAGACAATTATCATCTCGCCGTGGCTACCCTTTGTGGATGCCCGAGCCGAGTCTCGAACTCCTGGCCTATCGACAGGATGGCCTCAGGATTGGGGACGTTGGCGTCGTCATTCCTGAGGACGGTTGTTTTGATGTCTACTTCAACCTATGCCTTCCGCGGGATGACGCCTTCCACCGAGCTACTGGTGTTCCAGACAATTTTGAGCGGGTCAAACTGCGCGACATGGACAGAAGGACTGCTGTCCATGCAGAGAAGCCTGGCAGTGTCATTGCGACGTCCTCAGTTAAGAGCGTCAGAACCGTAGAGCAATCTGCAGTCAATTCAACGAGGTGAGTTATTTAAAGACGAAAAGCAAGTCTTGTTTGGATGACTATTCTCCAGTATAAATCAACCTGGACTTGAATACGAGTTCAATTTGTCTTCCAGCGAAGGCGCACTCCTCATCCTACCAGAAGGTGCCGAGCGCTGTGACCTTCGAAATCATCATCTTTTCCTACAGGCTGCCATAAAGCACGGTGCTGATTGGTACCGATTCGCCCGGGAAAGAGTCGGCCAAATTATTAGCCATGACTCTCTATATTTGATTACAGGCTTGTATAAAACAAAGTCTTGGTCTTTGGTAGCATTCGAGGAGACCGAAGAGACTGAAGAGCGTCCTGCACAATTCAAGATATCTCAGATCGGGAGTAACGACATCGCAACCTCCTACAGGTGGGAGGCAACTCGTGACGTAGAGTGGCGCGTTGGGCCTATTGGTAGTCATGGAATTCCAAATCAATCTGTGTTTATCCGTGGGTTCAAAATTGCGCTACAAACACAGATGTTCGGCAAAAAAAGCATCAGTGTCAAGGCAGATGCCCCCTCGACAGAACCAAACAACGCTGAATCTTTTGGTGCAGTTCAGGGGCATTCCTACCTCGGGAATGTGCTTGGTGGATTGTCCTCTGGCTGGTCGACTGAGCCGTCCGAAAAAGGTACACAGGACGAAGTAGCTGCAAATTCAGGGAGCGATGCTCCCAGAAGCGATGATGAACTTGCGGTTGGTGAGCGTGTCGTGGTTCAGCGTGTACCGGAAGTGTCGCAGGTTAGCAATGAACCATTGTCCCGAGGATCAATTGATCTTCGAGTCCGGACAGGCCTTCCATCCATCGGACATCATCAATCGATACTTATTAGCCAGGGTCTGTCGATGTTGGAGTGACTCTGAGAGCTAGTGTTTATCTTTATCTTTTCAGGAGCCATCTGCTACCGTTGCAATTACGCACGATGACGATTGGATTGCCATGCTCGAGGAGGTTCGTTGGACCTCATTCTCATTCAATAGAACTTGCTCACATTGAAACATAGAATCTACTTCGACCTGAAGATCTTGCCAAAGATAGTTGTCTTGAGACAGTAATAGCTCAACAGTATGATATAGTCTCAAATCAGGGTGAGTAATGACAACAGATTTTGATTGGAATCGATAGATCTCATGCTCCGTAGGTGCTGTATACTTACGAAAGCGAAGGTTCGATGCGCAAGGACGCGTTGGCGACACTGGCGAATTTAAAACAAGACTTGACGTGAGAGATCTGCTGATTGTATTCTTGAGATATCCTCACCCTATGACAATAGCTAGCAGAATCAGACGTAACGAGCCAACTGGACCACCCCACCGAGGGTGGACATCGTCTAGGAGGCATATCTTCTGAGGTGCCTCTGTCGAAGAGGAACCGTAAGTAGTACAAATCATTGGTGCATCCGGGACCTGACGAGAAAAAGGACCGAGTGAGGTAGACGACCTGGCTCCCTTCGTTCCTAGGGGACCTGGTGAGTAGTAAATACATCATTGGTGCACTCGGGAACTGAAGAGGAAAAGGACTGAGTGAAGTCCCAAATCGCTTCGTTGGTAGGGGACGACCGAGCAAAGACAATGAACTGAAGAAGGCCAAGGTTGGCGCGGACCCTACAAAAACCAATTCAAACACAAAAGGGATCCAGATCGATGTTCGAGATCATGTACGGTCGGTCAAGTTTTTCCCAAGCGGGAAGGATATCGTGAGCGCAGAAAGAGGAGGGAAGATTCGACGATGGAGAGTGGCGGACGGCAAGGAAGTGGGCAAGGAAATGGATGCCGGAAGTCCTATTGGCGACACCACAGTCTCAAGGGACGGCAAGTGGATCGTGGCTGGGACGAAAGATGGTCGAGTGACGGTATGGAATGCAAGCAGCTACGAAAAGGCTACCGAGTTCAAGGCCCACCTCACTGAGGTGAGAGCAGTGGACATCTCGCCCGACTCAACAAGAATCGCAACCGGGTCGATCGACCACTCGCTCAGTGTCTGGTCTCTTTCAACTGGCCAGAGACTACTTGGCCCACTCAGAGACTATTATCACGTGGTTTCGGTCAAGTTCTCGCCTGACGGACGATTCATTGCCACTGGTGACGG
Organism: Rossbeevera pachydermis; assembly: GCA_038090155.1. Taxonomy (NCBI): domain Eukaryota; kingdom Fungi; phylum Basidiomycota; class Agaricomycetes; order Boletales; family Boletaceae; genus Leccinum; species Leccinum pachyderme. The sequence goes on from JBBPME010000433.1 coordinate 11,155, forward strand.
TGACACAAGTACTGTTCGTGTCTACGACAGTCACCACGGCCAGCTTCTTGCTCAATTTCCAGCCAACGTAAGCTCCAGACGGAATGCAACCTTTGCCTGGACAAGAAATGGCAAGCAACTCCTCACCTTGTCTGGAAAACACGACATCCACTGTGTTGTGATATCCACCTGGCAAACTCTCCTAACATGGAGCATTCGCCAAAACGACAACGGCCATATATATTGTATCGCACTGGCGCCCGACGACAAGTTCATCGCAGCTACCAGATTTTCGTCCATCTCAATCTGGGACACTACATCCCATCAACATCGTGCGACAGTCAACATCCCTGGCTCCAATTTCGATTTCCTTTCAGATATGGCCATCTCACCAAACTACGAGATCGTGTTTACTTCAAAGAAGAAAATATTCCTTCAACATGTCTTTTACATCCTTTCTCCACGCTACCGTGACAACGTCAGTTCCACAGTATCAGATGATGTCATTACTAACTGTACTTTTATCTCGAACAGAATTTCTTGGAATCAGAACCCCGCCACTCAGGGATGGAAGACGTTGACATTAGAGATAAGTTGGAGCCCCTGCATGTTCAGAATGCAAGTCAAGGTATGTTTATTAGACGGCTGACTGCCACGTGCCATTGTTCACGTCCGTTAGCAACGAGCACTGCAAGTCTCGAGGAAATCATCCAACACCTTCGTGACCTTCGTGTACAGCATATCAGCACAAGTGCGTTCTCTCTGTCTTCATTCACACCTCGTTGACATCACCTCTCAATGTACAGGGAATCAAATAGTTGAGACCGCCAAGGTGGTGACGAATCTGGAGGAATCTGTTCAAAGCCACAGTTATCAGCTTGCCACGGCCAACGAGGAAAACGATTACCTCAGGCACACCCTTCGTGCCCTAGAGGAAAACTCCGGTACGTTTGGTTATTGCTTATCCCCATGTTGTTGACGGTCGCCTGGTCACATACAGGCAATCTTTCTGGTGGGTTTTTTATTGGCTCGGCCGATGATTCACTAACCTGTTTCACGCTGTCCATGGAACAGAATTAACTGATTTAGAGAAAACCGTTCAAGAACTCACCAACCAACTGGCTGCGTCACAAGGCGCCCTGCGTGTATACGAGCAGATGCGTCAATGTCAAGCTATATATGCCTGTGGTCGTATACTCGAGGCTGCACAACATCTTCTCGAGACCATCAGCACCATGAGTGATGACCTGCGGTACAATGAGTTGATCATGAACTCTCTTGCAGGTGAGTGTCTGTGTTGTTTTGTAGTCTGTATATTTACTCTCTGCCATTAGAATTCACAATCCGATGCCTATCACAGCTTCATGCCATCGGAGACGATGCATCGAGTGCGGAGCAATATGCCGAAGCGTTCTTAGCCTACTCTGCTATCTTATTGCTCACTCCGTCGCCTTCCGATATCGTATTGTTAAGATGGGCCAGGGTTGGGCTGTATTGCCATTCGGCCGATGCGGTATTGAGAGGCGCAGACAAGGTACGGTGTTTTCATGATCATTTAAATCGGTTCGACAAGTTATCGTGCCATTTAGTACAGGGTTTCAAAGTTTCATCTTTATCGCTCAGTCTGCCATGTTCTTGAAGAAGAAGATCGTGTTACTGAGGCGATCGAATGTTTCCAAAAAATGAAGATCATTCTATCAGAGGAGGCTCATGTTTATCGGCCGCAATGGGAATTCGGTGAGCAATCTCGTTTATGACGAAGAGCGACCTAAAGATCTCTTGGACCAGATTTCACCCAACGTTGTGCCAGGAAACTTGAGAACTGTGCTGACGCGGCTCATGCGGCTGAGAACCACAGTGTAGCCATTGGATACTATTCGAGCGTACTCTCACTCGATCCAATGAACACCAACGATATCATTCTCAAATGCTGCAAGGCGCGAGCAGGTTTACTGGAGGAGGAACTCGTCAATATTACTGAGGTATGAATTGGCTCGCAAACTGCACGATTTATCGTAGTGATGATATTGTCAGGTTATTGAACATGAACCATCAGACTACAAAGGCTACAGAAGGAAACATTCCGTGTTGCATAGCATGGGACGCTACAGAGAGGCATTCAGTGCATTCAAGACGATGCTGTTGGTGATGAAGGATTCGGCAGACTCACGAGTTTGCGGTGAGCCAGTTAAATATAACCCGCGTGAAAATGCAAATTCATGTCCCCTCGATAACAGAGCTTCAATGTCGATATCTCGACACGACTTCACTCATCCGAGAAGTGGTTTATGACACCATTCGTGACATACCCCACGTGCTCATCGACACTACCACCGGTCGTCTCTGTGATAAAACACAGCAAGCCACCGCGTTTGAAGATTTGCTGATCTTCGATGAACTTCGGTCTGCAATGACTACCCATGATCATCTTAACTATGCACGCATCAAAGAAGAGGTGGAGAAATTCTATCGATATGTGATGTTTTCACACAGATGGCAACCTCCCGAGCCAACTTTCCGGATGGTCGAGAACATATCCGTCTATGAATTATTGAAATCCCCCAAGCTCATCCACTTCTGCATGCTCGTTCGATCGCTTTCCTTCCGGTGGGCATGGTGTGATACGTGCTGTGTCAATCAGTCAGACACAAGGGCTCAACAAGAATCCGTCATTGCCATGTTTCGGTGGTACAGTCGTGCAGCACTCACAATCGTTCATCTCCTTGGTATACTCTCCGAGTTGCAACAAGAAGGTGATCTTTGGAGAAGCATTTGGAACACTCGCGGGTGGACGTTACAAGAATATTTTGCTTCAAGGGTGATTCAATTTTATACAGAGGATTGGAAGCCATACCTTGGTCTGGACATATATAATCACAAGGAATCCCCCATCATTCTCTCCGAGATGGAGCGAGCAACGAGGTCCGCCACGGAGAGACTCACCACACTCGCGCCGGGATTGGACAGGGTGCGTGAGAAGCTGTACCTCGCTTCTCAACGCCACACGACTCGAGAGGAAGACATCGCCTACTCACTATTTGGAATCTTTAACGCCCCACTCCCGGTCATATATGGCGAGGGCAAGCGAGCAGTTCACCGCCTCCTCGAGGACATCCTGACACGGTCGGGTGATGTCACGCTTCTCTCTTGGACGGGAAACTCAGATAGCACCACCAAAAGCTATCTCCCCTCCAATCTCACTGTATACGACCGAATTCTGCCACCGCATGTTCCCCAGGCCACAGATGCCGTCAAAATGAATCGGATGGTAATGGACCTGCAATCATCCTTTCCCGATCTCTCTTCAATCATCGCGCTATATGAACAACTCCTTGATCTCCCATCGTTATCTCTCGTTTCTGGTCGACTTCGACTCCCTGGACTCTTTTTTCGCCTCACTGATATTACGCGTCTCGTGACACTTGAATCTGACTCTAGTCTTCATATTTATCGTGCCACGGCGCCAATCCTTGGCGAAGTGCGGATCAAGACGAAAGATGACTTACTTGGGAAACTGCACCTCGTTCTTGCTCATCCGTGGATCTATCCCTTGCTCGACGAAGATTCCTCGGGAGACGATCCTATGCCTGATCTCTTGTGTGCGATGCGGCTCATTGTCCGACTCCGACAGCCTTTTGGTGCACTCCTACTAGCCCAGACTGGGAGACCCGGACACGGACATTACAGACGCGTAGCGACAGACAGCTTCATCCAAGTTCGGATTCGCGCGGGGACGTCGCTGGTTCAATTGAAGGCAAGCATTGATGTAGTCGAGGTGCAGTAGTCGTGCATTCAATTGTTGGCTTTGGATTTGGGGAGCGTATGTCACACGAAGTCAGTATTTCCTGACCTCCTCTGGCACGACGCAACCTGAGGACTTGCCTCTCCGTTATTTCCCCCTTAAAACAGTATACAACAAGCTATTACGTCCACTGCCAGTCATCAGTAATTTGCGTACGGCCTTGTCCGGACTTATTCGCAACCTCCAATTTTCCCGCACGTGCGGGTTTGTCGCATTGAGGCACAAGTGGCACGGGGCCACTCGTTTTGCAAAACGTTGGATTCCCCTTGTAAGGCCACTTTTACTGTACTTATTGCACTTGGGATGTGGTGTCTCAATTAGAATAGGTAGCTCAAGGCGAGCCATGCCATCCATTAGAAAAGTAGAATAGGTACAAAAGGGGTAATTAAAGCGGTCAAAAACAGGAAAAAACCAAGACGGTCATGGCGTGTTGTCGTGTGCCAGCGCGTCTAACTTGTTGCTGTCGTTGCGTCACTGTGACTGCAGTGCTGGCCTATGGTCGCCTCACCGTGTCGTGCCATTGCCCTCCTGGTTTTGCCGTGACCACCGCCGCTGCCTCGTCATTGTATCGCACTGTCGCCCTCCTCATTTCAACAGTGTCCTCATGCCGGTGTCGCTTTCAGTGTCGGTGCGTCGGCGTTAACGGAGGCTGCCATAGGGTGGAGAAGAAGGGTGAGGAAGACAGAGAGAGAGGGAGACAGAGAGAGAGAGAGAGAGAGTAGTGGTGGCCCTGGTGGGGACGCACCTCGTTGTAATCTTTCCCCGTCTCCTTCACCTCCGCCGTTTCCCCAACGCATCTTCATGGCATGCACACGTGTCAGTCGTCGCATTGTCATTTGTCGTTCGTTTTTGTCGTTCGTTGTTGTCAATGTTGTCGTCTCCCGGGCTACGTTGACATTGCGTGTGAGGGAGCAGGTGAGGGGACACAGGACTAGCGAGACTTGGCCAAAAAAAACGGACTTGTATATAACGTGAGTGATGTCACATCATTGTGACCAGAACCGCTCATGGCTAAGTGCAACAACGTCCCGACTCCCAACCCACACGCCCTTCAATCCGAGATGACGAAAACACTGACAACGCCGCGCGATAACGACGACGACGATACCGCAACGATGCGACGGTTCCATAACCACCACCACTACCACTGTGGACACCACTGGCACGCACGCCCGCGCGCTCTCTCTCTTCTCCGCCCCGCTCCCTCTCCACCCAGTGCACCCGCCAAACGTGTCCAAACGGCGCACATTTACGCGTGTTACGTCATCGCTGCCTCTCCTCGCCCTCGCCCCACACCCAAGTCCATGCCCCTCACCCTCGCCGCTCCTGCTCTCGTCATCAGCGCAATGCAGCGACGACGCAACATGGCCAATCGTGCACGTTACGTCGTCGCCACTGGCCCTCGCCCATGCTCGCGCTCCTCACCCCCGCCGCTCCCGTTCTCGCTGTCAGCGCGATGCAGCACACTACAATGCATACCATTGTATGCATTGTGGCGTTGCTGCAGCTCGTGCGCACCCGGATCCCCCTCCTCCCTCGCTCTCGCTGCCTTTTCCCAGGCCCCTATCTTCCCTCTTCCCGCTCTTGCCCTTGCTGCCCTCGTCCTCCTCCCCCACCTTTCCCCCGCTTCACCTCCCCCACCCTTGCCTGCCTCCACCCTTGCCCTGACTGTTGATGTCCCATTCATGTTTAGTGCTCTGACAGGTCCTAATGGTCCCAGCAACTTTATCCTTATTTGCAATACTGGGAATCTATACCAATAAATTGATACCATCAATAGATTATGGCAGATGACCATATATATATGCAGCAGTGGGGACTCAGTTGCTTTCCAAGGACAGTAATCTGGTCAAGGGTTTTCTCTTAATCTCTGATAGTGGAGGGGTTCCCCTTAATTCTGGGGTCTGAGTATGACACAGCAAGTAAGACACTAGTTTTGTTTTAATGAAGGCAACCTTTGCAACACTTAGGTGACATGTCACTAAAACTTAACTAGAAACAAAGATAGTTGAAAGGGTATTCCAATGAGAACAAGACTGGTTTATTTTGTTGCTGTATTATTCAATATATACTACTATATATGAGGTGACCATGAGGTCAAGGCTATATTAAAGTTATGTTACATGTGTTTACAATGAAGTCAAGGCTATGTAAAATGTAAGAGAAGCATGCCTCAAGGAATACAGATGTTATTCTAGACTATGATATCATGATTAGATAATGCTGTGTGATATAAGATAAGATCAAGAGTGAATGTGTTACGCTTGGTCCGGGTAGGAACGAGCGTAGCCTCTGAAGACGTGGGAGGACAAGGGTACTGTCAGAATGACAGTGGCAAGGACAAAGGTAATGTTACGATCAAGTGTCGCAACGAGAGACAAGGATGTCGTCGAGGGTGATGACCGCAGGTATCGTTCAATCAAATGTCGAGACGAAGGTAATCCAATCAAGTGGAGGATTACAAGTCAAGAGCGTCCACTCAGAAGTAGGACGAGGACTTTCAAGGAGACTTCCCACTGAAGGGTTAACAAGGAATGGGCTAGATTGGCAAGAGACGAAGTACAGTGAAGTACAGAGGAGATCTAGCTTAGGGAATACGGAGAGTAGGTAGGGGTTTATATAGTACAAGGGGCGGAGTCTGAATAAGCGGATGGAACACCATGGAACATGGTGGAAGGAAGATGAGTAATCCGCAGCGCAGAAGCTGAG
>JBBPME010000434.1:0-17203 GCA_038090155.1 Rossbeevera pachydermis
CTTCATGACTCAGCTTTGTTTCCAAACAGTAGTTTCATTCAATACCAACCTTGCTGATCCAACAGAACCATTTTTCTTCAGAATATAACACAATAATCCAGCAATTGAAATGTCTGCTAGGATAGATAATCCCAGCCAACTAGGTATTGACCACTACTAAAGTTAAGGCACATAGAAAGTTGTTAATGAAAATAAATAAAAACTTACATTTGGGACTGTAGATTCTACTCTGTCAAAAGTAAATTTTATGCTAAAGAACAACACATAGTAATAATAAGTCTATGTTATTGCCCATGCAAAGACAAACCACTCACAAAAATAACAAAGAGATAAATCCAAAGGCTACTTGAAAATCAATATGATTTTTTCAAGGAACAATGCTTGATTTTACCTCCTTCGAGAAATAGAATAATGCACTATCATGATGTTAGCAGTATTTAATGCCCAGATAATTTCACTACACACAAGTATCACTGATAGTCCCACATGAAGTGAATTGGTTCCTACTAGATCCATTGTTAAATGATATATATGAAATAAATAACCACTTACAAAGGTAGATACGACTGATGAAGTATGCATGGACAATGCATCCAGTTGTTGCCTAAATTATGTGAGTCAGCCTCTACAGTGATCTAAATTTGAAATGTGGACATTACACTTGTTGCAATATGAATCCCCATTTCCCTGCAGCATCCATGAATGATTTTGATCAAACTAGTATTAAAGACTATTTACGTACCGTACCCAGCTGACAACCTGTTCTATGCTCTCCATGCCAGAAGGACTTCCATGAGCAATGACAGTCATATGGCATGCCAGTGCACTTTGTTGATTTCGAATTCAGATATGGTAAATAGTAGCTTATTAGGCCACTTACACATCTAAAGCTTGTAAGATCCTGCTCTCGTCAATGAATTGACGATCAATCCATGCTAGTCAAATGTAACCGCAGACTAACCAGATGATAATAACCTATAGCCAGGGGGAAAAAGATATAGACATTCTCTATGTATTTCAATAATACTCACAATACTCTTGATCCAAGGACGGTCGCGCCTATGAACAGATGGTTTCCAAAAGTACAGTCCGACTTGGGTGGTCAACACGACGGACACACTGGTGCAATGAGCACGTTTGGCTCGAACTATAGGAGAACTAATAGGCTCACATTGTCGTCAAAGAAAATCCTGCAGAGATCGAGGGGAGAGGGTGGTCAATTCCCCAGGTGAGGCCAAGTGTTGGTATCCATGATAAGTCGGTCATTGCTGGGCAGCGGTTGGGCACGAAAAAATGGGGATGGTTTATGTAGTATATTTATCCAACTGGGAGAGCTCAGGGCGATACGCTACATACCACGAGTATCGATGATTCAGCCTCATTCTGATGGATCGATTGCAATTACATTGTAACCAGTGTTAGGGAAGCGCTCCGAGTCTGACTCCGGCACTCGGGTACCGGTTCTACTGTTACCGCGACACTAAAAATAATCACCGTGGGACTTCCACCCCAAATCCTCACTAGTCTGCGAACCCTAAGGCTGAACGGTAGTGCATCTACTTCCCTAGGCTGCACCCAAACAACCCGAGAAGACATTGATCCCTGACAATATTTAGAATGCCTCCAAAGAAGCAAAACGCGCCATCGTCTTCAAATGTGAAGGAGGACAAGGTGATCTCATAGCTGATAGCTTGTATTGTAGACTAATGAATCAAGGTTCCTTCTGAAGACATTTGGGATGAAGAATGTGCGCAATCGTTTCCGCAAATCGGATAGTGTTGACGGCGGTTATTTCGTAGAAAAACAAGTCCGCCAGGGTTCAAAAACAAGTGAAACAGATCCAGGCTCAGGCTGCTACGGCGGGTAAATCTCGGGAAGCTCTTGCAAAAGAGAAGGAGAAGGATCTACGAGCCAAGGAAAAACTTGAGGAGGAGAAGCGCAAGAAGGAGGAAGCCGCCTTGTTCAAGCCGGTACAAACGCAAAAAGTACCTTTCGGCGTTGATCCCAAGACCATTCTCTGTGCATTCTACAAGGCTGGCAATTGCGAGAAAGGGAGCAAGTGCAAATTCAGCCACGATCTCGATATTGGCCGGAAGGTGGACAAGAAGAACCACTATGAAGATAGTCGGGAGGAACAGATGAAAGGTTTGTAGAGACGCGTCCATTTCCCCAGATGATATTAAACGAACCCGGTAGATACGATGGAAAATTGGGACGAGGAAAAATTGCGGAGTGTTGTACTGTCGAAGCATGGGAATCCACGAACCATGACGGACGTACGTGAAGTTCAAGTTGGCCTTCAGCATGATTTTACTCATTCGCGTATAGATCGTTTGCAAATATTTTATTGACGCTATTGAGACTAAAAAGTACGTAGTGCTTCCTAGATTGACCCCAATATCTCTATCTTTTTTAGGTTTGGATGGTTCTGGGAATGCCCGAATGGGGGAGAGAAGTGCCAATACCGACATGCTTTACCGCCTGGCTTCGTCCTGAAGTCTGAGAGGAAGGCTGCGGAGGAGGCCGCGAAAGCCAACGTGATATCACTTGAAGAGTTTTTGGAGACGGAGGTGGGCCTGCGATTCCCGTGCAGGTCCAAAGTGCTCATCCGTTTCAGCGACACAAATTGGGTTCCAATCTCACCCCAGTTACTCCTGAAACTTTCGCCGTCTGGAAAAAGACACGAATGGACAAGAAAGACGCGGAAGCGGAAGCGTTACGGAAAGCCAAGGAAGTGCAACACTCAGCCGGCAAGATCATTGGTATGAGTGGTAGAGACCTGGTAGGCCCCGCATCTGCTTTCTGTGGTTTTTGTTGACCTGGGATCAGTTCCAATACAACCCAGAGTGGTTTGAAGAGCAAGACGATGGAGATGCGTCAGACGAATTCGATCTCACTAAATACAGACGGGACGAAGAGGAGGTATACGCAGAGCTCAGGCAGACGGAGCAAGAGATCGGTGACCTGCATTTGTATGAGGACGACGACGGGAGCGAGGACGAAGGCGAAGGAGGGAGATCTTTGTCTGTTTCGTAATAATTCGTGTGACCACCTAGTCGTGACTTGCGCGTGTTGAATTTCTCTTTAACAATATCATGTCTCGCTTTCCACAGACTTCTAGACCGACAGTAAAAACCACCTTGACTCCTCCGACCTCGCGTTCTCGAGCACCGTCACCATCCAAGCCATCAAGTGCAATAGCGTCCTCCTCGACCCCTCGCGTCCGCACAAAGTCGATACCCAACTCATCTTCCAAACCAGCTCGCCGCATTCCACCAGATGAAGAGATTCCAACTCCCAAAGTACCTCTCAACATCAAAGAAGCTATCGCTCTCAAGCGTGCAGAAGCTAAGAAGGCTGCTGCTAGACCCAACTTCGGTGGTGGTGCTGGTTTTGATGGCCTCGACACATTAGAGGATTCTATTCCTGACAGCAAGAGCCCGACCAAGAAAGAGGTCGACGAAAATGTTGATCTTGGTCGGTCGTCCGTGAAAGAAGCCATCGAGCGTGCTCGCAGCACTGGTGTGGATGCTAGTTTCTCCCTTCGCCCGGATTCCTACCTGACAAGGTTCCTACGACAGGTTCCATCAATCTTGCCTCGCGTTTGTTGCCTTGCCTGCCATCTGCATTGTTTGAGATCCACTTGGGAATAAAGCCTGAACCGTTAAAGTCAGTTCCTGAGGAACCCCCAATAGGTTCTTCAGATGTTCCAGAAAAATGGCCCGGACAACGTGGAAACCCAGCATGGTTTGAGGCCCAGGACCTACAAATCCTAAAGGCGTGGAATAACGAGATCGAAGAGATCCAACACGAGATTTCACTCTTCGGATCGCTCAAGACAGTCGATGTATGCGTCTTTTCTCCTTCCTATAGGTGTATTTTTCTGATTTTCGGAGAAGCTACATCAAAACAAGATCTGTGCTCTACCCAATACCTTTGCTGACTTGACAGCCCTTACTTGCCTAGATCTTTCGCATAATTCGCTATCATCACTTCCCATTAATATCTTTGCACTCCCCACACTCTCCACACTGAATCTCTCGCATAATTCTCTTGTCTCCCTCTCATTTGGTGAACCGTTCTCGGGATCTCGTCGATCACGAACGGATACTTACAGTTCTGGGGGCTTCTTTGGCCCAGTTATTACGCGAGCCAGCGTTCCATTGCCACGCCTTCTGACGCTTGATGTGTCTTTCAACAAGCTGACTGCTTCTACTATCGACTACAAGAATCTCCCTTCTGCTTTGTCCAACGTTAACTTGTCATCCAACCCCATCGCTTCAGAGAACTCTGATTCCTCGGCCCTTGTACGCGCGCTTGCAACTCTTGGTCAGTTGAAAGAACTTCGTTTGGTAAAGGCAGACGTTGGAGATGATGCCTTCCCACCTTCTCTCCTGACCGATGACGTCTCTCGAAATTTCCCTTCATTGCGCATTCTCGATCTTGAGGAAACACGCGTAAATGCCGAGGCTGTAACATTGGCATTGTCTGGCTTGAAGCAGTCACTCGCATTTGACATGACTACAGATGAGCCGTCAGAAGGGACTCTTAGGATCACAGTCGGGAAGAAGGTGGTGAAGGAAACCTGGGAAATCGAAGCCGAGCGCAGGACGAGACACCGGAGCGGAAGGTCCGAGGCAAACGGTAATCCATCAATGGCCAGTGTGCATCCTCCCTCTCACGAACCGCCCGCAAAGGAAGCATGGGAGATCGAAGCAGAGCAGGGTTTGCTAACAGAAGGCGGTCGGAGGCGTGCCAGAGCGGCTGCAGTAGCAGTCGAATCTGTTACCGGGATAGCAGGTGCTTCACCCTCTGCAAGCAAACGTACTTCGGTCACCGGCATCGGTCATCCAAGCTCACCTCCACCACAAGGTGCCCCATCGACATTCAACCTGAACAATCCTCAGTACTACCAAGTGGCAACCCAGACACTCACTCTCCCTGCTTCGGCAGCACCACTGAGATCGCATGCAAGGTCCTTTTCTCTTGCCGCACCTTCCTTGAACATCCTCACCACCCCCGGAAAGACTGACATCGCTCTACCAACGCCAAGCATACCCATCGCAACTATATCTGCCCACTCTTTCGCATCGACTCTCAAGACCCTCGTTCTGAGCAATAGGAAGATGGACCTGTCCGTCTCATTTCCTTGCTTACGAGCCGATACGGACGCAGGGCTGATCCCTAACCTTGAAGAACTGATCTTGGACGGGTGTGGCTTCACCGACTCTGTCGCGGTCATGCGCCAAGTCGAGGGAGGCGCGACCCCGGTCAAATCAAACGAGCCATTTTTACCGTTGTTGACGCGGTTGTTCCCGAAACTAAGGACGCTGGACGTGTCGTACAACGCGTTGACGTCTGCCGTGCTTCAAAAGGACGTCCTGATGGGTCTTATCATGGCAGGGTCAGCACAGGACGGTGCGGGTCGTCCGGGACTGAGGCACCTCCGGCTACGCGGGAACCATATCTCGGTGCTCGATGGTTTCCAGGGCGTGGCGGAGATATTCAAGGGACACCGAACCATCACCGATTGGAAACTTGAGGAGCTGGACTTGAGGGATAACGAGATCGCCAAACTGCCGCCGGAACTCGGCTTATTGCCCCTCGATGTATTTTTAGTGGATGGGAATGTGTGAGTGTTTTTTTTATCGCTTCGCCTTCGCCTTGCATGGCTATGGACTTACATCATACTCGAATCTTGATCAGTTTTCGGATTCCTCAGAGGAAAATTTGGGAACGTGAAGGAACCAAGGGCCTATTGAGCTGGTTGCGCGGGCGCATGGAATAAGGCTAAACCGTAACATGATAGTTCATATGGAACTTAGTGCTAATGGTTATGTGTCTATAATTCAAAAACTTCGCAGTATATACGGCATTGTAATTAAGATCCCTAACCCGACAGATCCACCCAGATCGAGGCGTTGGGGGCACATGGACGTATCCATGACTCCCAGGATCTTCCCAACCCCCGCCGCCGCCGCCACCATCCCCAAAGGATCAGCAGACCTTGTCCGCCCTGTGATCATCATCCGCCGATGCCGACAGGCGTCAAGCGGGACCGAAACAGAAAATACACTTTTTTCTCTCTTAGGAACAGAGAAAGCGCAGTATGTGAGGCGTTCACTGGCCCTCTTGATCCGCACTGCCCGACGTACTGTCGGACGCCGACTGTTGGGCCCACATGTCATGGTACAGCCCACCCCGACGCAGCAGTTCCTCATGCGTGCCCTGTTCAAAGACTTGACCCTCCTTGAGAACGATAATCAGGTCTGTGCAGAGTTTCCCCTGTGGTCAGCGCTTCCCTCGGCAGCGACGAAAAACAACAGGGCTCGCCTGCATCGACCACGGTACGTAGTCTGTGCGCAATAAATATGCTCGTCCGTCCGCTGTGCAACAGCGTGTTATCGATGCTCTTCATGATCCCTGCTTCCGTGTGCGCATCTAGAGCGGACGTCTAGATGGGAGCCATGGTCAGCCACCGACGTACACAAATTGCGATGCGCGACATCGTGCTCACCGCTTCGTCGAAAAACAATATCGGTGGGTCCTTCAACAAAACCCGTGCAATTGCCAATCGCTGTTTCTCCCCTCCCGATATCATCAGCCCCCGCTCACCGACGTTGGTCCGATACCCGTCCGGCAGGCTCGCGATGGTGTCGTGCACGCTGGCCTTGATGGCAGCTCCTTTAACCTCTTCGTCCGTAGCGTCAAGGCGTCCATACCGCACGTTGTGCATGATGTCTGAGTGGAAGAGAGGCGTGTCCTGGGGAACGACGCCTACTGATCTACGGAGGCTCTCCATCTGTACGTCTTGGATGTCTTGATCGTCGATGAGGATCCGACCGGAAGATGGATCGTAGAACCTGAATAGAAGTCGAAAGACGGTGGATTTTCCACAGCCCGAGGGCCCAACGATGGCCACCTTCTTGCCTGCGGGAATGGCAAACGAAAGGTTGCGGAATATGGGACGGTCAGGGTGATATCCAAAGTTGACGTCCTCGAAGCGAATAGCACCGCCCTTGAGCACCAGTGGTCCTGCCCCATGTTTATCCTTGGCAATGATGAGACGCGAGTCAAGGCTATCGCGGAAAATACGTACCCGAACTGGAGCATTCTCGGTTTGGAGAGTGAACAGTACCTCCATATCCAACAAATTCTGCCGTAGTTCACGGTATATGCTACCCAAAAAGTTCAGGGGAAGAGAGAGTTGGAATATCAGCTGATTGACCATGACGAGATCACCAACAGTCATCGTTCCTGAGCCTCGTTTCATCAAACTGATCGGGTATCCCAATTGAAGTTCTCACCATTCAGCACGCCTTGTGCAGCCAAAAACATGGTCGCCGTTAGTGCGGTGGAGAAGATGACGTTCTGGCCCGAATTGAGGTATGCCAAGGAAGTCGTGATCTGGACAGAAGATTTCTCGTATTGCTTCAGATGTGCGTCATATTGCGCGATCTCAAACTTTTCGTTGTTGAAATGCTGCAGAACGAGCATCGGAAATGGAAATGGGATGGACCAGAGAGACATACCTTGACTGCCTCGTAATTGATGAGAGAATCGACGGCCGAGGATGCAGCCTTGTTGTCGGCCTTGTTCGCATCGCGTCGAAATTGAGTTCTACGGATGTGTGAGCTAACTAGTCTGGCAAGACCGCGTAGGAACGCCGACCTCCAGGACGTGGTGTGGACGGTAAACCAGGCATATGCAGTAAGTGTGCTCGCCGTGATCGCGGCAAAATCCCAGCCGAATTTATACGTCTGAAGGATGTAATCTGTGAAGACCACCAGTTTGGAAGAAAGGACCCACACGCACGAGAATACCGCACACCATGGATATCTCCAAGGCGGTCGGAGCGATACGGAACAGGATAGCCTGAAGCATGAACGTGATGCCCCTGTCGACCTATCTATCAGGGAGGGAGGGAAACGGCGGGGGAGCGAGATCATACTTTGTTCCTCGATCGATGGCGCGGGTGAGACCGCCAGTCCGTCGGGAGAGATGGAACTTGAGGTTGAGATTGAGCAAGTGTTCAAAGGTCTCGCGCGAGACCTTGCGGATGGCGCGTTGGCCGATGTTGGCAAAGACTGCATTCAAGAGTTCGCCGAAAACTGTGGCCCCAACGCGGGCGGCACCGTCTGTGGGAGAGTGAGAGGCAGCATGGGATACAGGAGAACCGGCGGGTACACACAACCGAGGATGAGCGAGCCTGCGACGACCCAGACGGTGGAAGTGGCAGAGACGTCGAGATTGAGGGCATCGATGACGTCCTTGAACAGCTGTGGGACCTGCACGTTCAAAACCTGGGGAACGACGACGGTGAAGGCGAATGTTCGGACGATGAGGAGTCAAAAGTTTACCTTTCCGCTGACGAGGAGGGCGAAGCCGAGGACGACGCGGAAGCGGGTGTTCCAGTCGTGTTCCGGCCAGACGTTGCCCATCAGCTTGCGCACGACCATCCAGTCCTTGCGCCGCTGTTCCTTTGGTGTCACAGCATGTCGGCGCGTGGACGTGGAGAACTGCGTGAATAGGCGAGGAGGCCTGAGGAAGGACTGCCTTTGCAGAGCGCCAGGGAAGCGCGTGCGCGTGAGTGGAGCACGACGGCACAAGACTGTCAACATCTAAAGTCTGTGTACACCGCTAAGATCACATCGCCATCGCGTCATACATAAATCTCATGCATTCCACCAGGAAACACTACAGCCTTAAATAACTAGATGTACGGATACAAGCAACATATCGTGAACAACAACAGTAAACGTGAAATGCAGTCATGATGTCGTGCAGTAGTACAACAAGGTCATGTAGCTCGCAGTGAGAGATAAGTCGAAACAGAACATTCGCAGGTGGGAAATCATTCTGGGATTCATGCCCATGCGCTACAGCCCCACCACCGCTTATCCGCCCCTCTGACCGCCCATTCTGAAACGCTATCCGTCGTGGCGACATAGATCATCCCGCCCTGAGGGTCGAAGCACGTTCCCGCGATGTCCAGATCAGGGTTCTGTATCTGCTCCACCACTGGATTGGCGCGTGTGGTCGTTCGACGGCCGGGATGAGGCGAATGGCGAGCATTTGTGTATCTCGCCAAGGCTGTGCCACGGGGTGGTGAAGGAGACGTCTGCAATGGAAGGTGGATGGAAGGCGGCGGGGAAGACGAGCGAGAAGGGGCACGTGAAATGCAATCTGTTTCTGGTTCATCCACGTCCATGCTGTCTACGTCTTCTCTTCCATCGCCATCGACGTTATGGTTACCGTGCGCGTGTAGATTGGCCGTGCCTCTCGCCGAAGACTGTGGGTAGATGTCCGCTCGATGAGTCAGATACGGGCGGACTGCCCGACGAGGTCGAGAAAATGCTTCTCGAACGTTTTCTTGGATCACACTTTCCCCAAGAGGCAAGGCAAGCATTTCTCCATAATTATAATCCTCGCCGTCCTCGCCCTCCCGGCGCCGAAGGATGCGGTGCGAGGGTCTTCGCGTGGAAAACGGCACACTGTTGGGGAACGAATTGATGCGAAAGCTTTCTTCGAGTGTGCGAATCACACGTGGTGGCTGCGCAGTTGCAGTTTGCCTAGGTGGTGATTGGGCCACATCAGAAAGCGCGGGAGACATAGATAAAGGACGGGACGATGTCAGACGCGATGCCTCTCGCCCTGCGATGTTGGGTACGCGAATGATCTCCTCTGTCTCGAAAGTACGAGCATCGATCACATGAAGGAGACTTGTGTGCTGAGCGAAACGTCAGGGAATCCGCGTGCTAGCATGAGGATGATCCTCACCTCTGTGAACGTCATGACCTCGTGTCCAGGACGACCGTGTGTGCCTCCAGCACCAAACTTGATGCTACGGGCGCCCCAACCAGGGGCTTTTGAATTACCTCTCGTCCAGTCCCACGGATCATCGCTGAGCATGCCGGTTCCATCTCCATTCCCAGGGTGCCCGACCGGCGGCCTAGTTTTGTCGGTCTGAATGACTTTCATTGGTTTCGTGCTTCGCACGTCCCAGACAGCGACGACGCCCTCTTGGGAAGCAACGGCAAATTTCATGCCATCGTGTGAGAATGCGGTGGAGAAGGATGCAGAGAGCGACGAAGAGTACAATCTGGCGTCAGGAGGCGGGACATTCAGAGTTACGATGGGGGAAAATGTGATGCAAGGACCACCAGTGAGGTGGTGAAGATAAATCCGTGGGGAATCCCCGACGGAGAGAAGGGTTCTCCCGTCCGGGGATAGGGAAGCTAGGAAGGGATGTGAGCGAAAGACGGAGAGGAGATAGAGCATACGTACAGTGATTGATGGGCTCTTCCAGTCTCAAGTTACCCGACTGCCAGAGGTCCTTTGGGCCTGATTCAGTGCGGACCGCTATGTCGTAGAAGCGTACGGTGGAGTCGTTGTTGCTGACGATGAGACGAGGTTCGAGGCTGCTCTGGGCGGATCTCGTCAGACTTAGAGAGCTGAGCAATACTGAATTGTTGATTGAGCCCTGGAGTTTCCTGTAGTACTGCCAAATGGCATTATTACTATGGAACTGAAGGGATGCATCTTCCCTTCGTTGAGATCGCGAGGAGGACTGGTGGAGGGAAATGTGGATTTCGGCGTCCTGTCCACCTGCTGCAAGGAGAGTGGTGTCCGAGCCAGGAAGCTGCACGGAGGCGAGAGTGTTTGGGGTGAATGACAGGTCTGCAATACTGCGGACGGCCTAACGCGTGCGAACGGGTGAGGAGGTGGGCAGAGGGGATTCGGATGCACGCACGATGTCAGGAGAGTACAGATCATGCTCTACGATGGAGTTACCTTGCACGTAGTTGACGAGCCCCGACTCTCGAGGACATATGATGAGATCGCGGAGCTGCCTGTGGAGTGTGCGAGCGTGTAAGCAGCAGAAGGAAAGGAAGGATAGAAACGCACACATGGCCGATGGTGAGGTCGGCGTGAGCGATGTATGTCGGCGTCGTAGACGCCAGCGACGACGACGACGAAAGGCGGGCCATGAGAGACCCCTCGATTCGCGGAGGTTGGTGACGTTCAGATCTGACTTATTACGCGACGACTTCGGTCGGGCCGCCCCGTTTACCCACGTGCTTTTCACGTGATTTGAGAACAGCCGTCTGCACCGCATCGACGACGACGTCGACGACCATGATCACCGACGAACCCGCCCTGCCTGCCGCGAAGAAAACAAAAAAGCTCAAACCGGCCAGAAAACAGGTCAAGGCTGGCGACGTCGACAAACAAGAGACAGTCCAGACCGGCAAAGAATACAGTCAGTCGCCCCTTGCCTGTCGCGCCGCCTCTAATAGACAACGACAGACATATGGTACAACAAATGGGCCGGTGGAGATCGTGAGGACAACTACTCAAAGTGCGTCTCATGGCGGGGTTGTTACGCTCTGGACTAACCAACCGCACCGCAGCAAAATCAAGTCACAGACACGATGTAACGTCAAGAAAGACAGCGGTCTCACGCGCGCCAACCAAACTGGCAACAAGTATTGCTGTCTTTTCTTTGCCCGTGGTTGTTGTCCGTATGGCTGGGAATGCAACTACCTCCACGTCCTACCCGACTTAAACAACACCCTACCCGACAGCTCCAAGGACTGCTTTTCGAGGGACAAGTTCGCTGATTACCGCGACGACATGGGTGGCGTGGGCAGCTTCAACCGTCAAAATCGCACACTGTACGTGGGTCGGATCAAGGAAACCGGGCCAGGACCTGAAACGGAGGAGATCGTCAACCGTCACTTTAGGGAATGGGGAGAGATCGAGCGAAGTATGTCTTCCATCATTTAGCCACATTGCGGCGTAACTTAATCACCATCAGCTCGTGTCCTTCAGTATCGAAGCGTTGCCTTCGTAACATATGTATCCGAACTCGGTGCACAATTTGCCAAGGAAGCAATGGCGTGCCAATCGCTGGACAATGACGAGATCCTCAATGTCCGTTGGGCCACGGAAGACCCAAACCCTGTTCAAAAAGTGGCCGAAAAACAACGTCTGGAAGAAATGGGACAAGAAGCCATAAAGGCACGTATGGATCCTCGGATTGTGGAAGCAATGAGGGCTGTGCGAGCGCTAGAAGATGGTGACGTATTGGATTACGAGGGAGAGGTTGTAGAACCAGAGGACGAAGACTCTCAGGCTCCTGATTCGCATGATCCGAAACGAAGGAAGATAGGACTTGGTCTATTACCCGAAGAGACCCTGCCATCCAAACCCCTTGGACTGCTTACTGCGGACACATTAGAGGGACTGAGGTATTTTGCGGAGATACGGAGTCAAAACGGGATGGCCCGCCACACTGAAAACATGCCACGGACCATGCCTGTTCAAACAGGGCTGGGACTGGGAGACTATGGAAGCGATGGCGAGGAATGAGTATGTATGTTACGGTGTGGTATAGATGACTCGGGGTATTAATTGTCCAATTGCGATAGGTGACCGGGTTTCAAAATCTCATGAATGGCAAAAACGGCCTCGAAACGCGACCCCAAATTGGAGGTGGCGTTGTGGATACGTACCTTGGTCTTTGGCATGCTTCTACCTCGTGCAGGGTTCATAGGATCACAGCCACTGCCAATTATGAATATCCCGGTGCGATGGGCGAGTACAGTAGCCACTTAGTCTGGGCAGTTTGGGCCCATGGAACACGTTGCATGGGCGAGGACAATCCAAACACGAGATTAGTCCAGGGAGTGAAAGCGGCGGGAGACGGAGCGCCCAAGAGTCCTTGTGCGTCGGAAAAGCAGTGTCAGAACGCCCACATTCTGAACACGCGTAATTATTTTTTTTGACACGCCTGCCAACGGTGGCGGGTTGGAAGGGTCACGTGAACAACCACACCGCCATCCTTCCTTCCTTCTGGAATGTCGCTGCATCGCATCGAACGAGAGACGCTGGACTTTTTGCGGTGCGGTGGTTTCTTCGCAGCGTTTTTGTCATTCCACGCAGAACTTCGCTGTCCACACATGGCCTGGTTCGTCATGCCCGATCGTTGGTTTCTGCCCTTTCCATGGGCGCTCTCTGTCTGTTCCACGCCCCAATGCACTGGCATTTTAGCGCGCTTCTCACCAATTCGGAACGCAGACGCCCGTCTATATAACGCTCAGATCTCCTTCAATCCCTACAGCTAACGTGCATTTCCCTTCCCCTTCCCCTTCCCCCACATATCGGTACCTTGCCATGAATACCATCCCCGTCCCCTCCATCCATGTACTCGACGCGGACGACGCTTCTGCTCTGTACGTTCACCTTGCGCTACTGTCCCGTTGCTGTCAACTCACCGTTCACTAGCCTTGGATCGGAATGGATTCAGGCCGAGATTTGCAACGGCATGTTCGATTCCTCCCAAGGTAGTGACTTATACTACCCTCACACCATGCATTCCGACTGTATGTTTCCCTCCCATCCGGCCTACTGCGCCACACTAACACTCCTTTAGATCCTTCGAACATCCCCCCCGAGCTTGAAGAGATGGACGAGTTTGCGCATCTGGCTACCACTCATCATTTCATCAGCGGTCCTAGTTATTCCCCTCCATACTCTGGCATCATCGAGAACGGTGCCATGTCCGCAGTGGGACCAGGCCTTTCCCCTTCCAGCTTTGGTAGTCCCATCCCCTCGCCTTGTTCCTCTTTTGGTGGCTCCCTCTCTCCCTCGTCGCTCTACTCTGCACTCTCAGACGTCGAGTCTCCTTTGTCTCCTTCCCCCACCACCCCTAATGGTCAGTTTATCTGGCCCCCTCAGCATCCGGGCCTTCCTTTCGTCGGATCCCTCTCCTCCGAATCTCTCGACATCTCTTCCTTCGGTCCGCAGAGCGGGCCTCTTCGCCCTCGCCCTCGCTCCCAATCTTCATCCCCTTCTCGTCATGGTCCTGTAGCAAGCAAGGCCATGCTCGAGGCCAATAGTCGTCGTCGTCGCCACCCTGCTCAGTTCGAGTGTACAGAATGCAACCAGACCTTTACTGCGCTATTCTCTCTCAAACGTAAGCCTTCCCTCGCATATTTACTTGAATACTATTGACGCCACATCATAGGCCATATGCAATCGCACACTGGCGAGCGACCTTTTGCCTGTAGCATTCCAGGCTGCGACCAGCGGTTCTTTAACAGCAGCGACTGTAAACGCCACGAGAAGAGCAAGAAGCGCCATAAGGGAATGATGCAATGATCGGTGCCACCGGTCCTCGCCTTTTTGCGCTATACCATGTCGATCGATTGCTATGCTCCTATATCATTGCCATATCTCCGCATTTCACGCCCCATCCGCCCCGCTCGAATCTCTAACGCTTGATATCATTAATTCATTCTGCATTAAGGACGGAACGAACCAATACCCTCATACCCTCGATAAATGTTAAACAGCATCGCTTTTCTATTGTTTCACTAGCTACCTTTTTGTATGCCCTTCCGTGTATTGACTAGACAGTTATATGCCATTGGGGTTCGTGATGTCACAACACGGAGTCATAATGCAGTTCCGTCCTAGTCACTCTGAGTCACTCGAAGCCCGCATAAATTTATACCGTGCACCGCAATCCCCCAAACGGGTCATATCACCGTGGCGATCTGAGTTAGATAGCAATTCATTTTGGTTCACTTGCGCGCGAGAAGTAAGATGATGCTTCGGCCCTTTTCCTGTTTGTTGGGAAGAGCGCCCGAGATCGTTGCAATGAACAGGGAGCATTGGTCCGGATACGATCATACAAACCAGTAACGAAATAGTGAGTAAAGAAGGCCGTGACAACATCAGATCCGCCGTAACCAAGAACACTCTTTCAAAAGCATAGCAGCCTGATCGAAAGAATACAAAGCGTGATAAGGACGTATCCCATCGCCTCCATCACCACCGTGCGAGTGTTCACGCGTAGGCGAGCCTGAGCTTGTGTCTTGTGACTTGATGGATCATACGTCAGTGGACGTCCGAAGCTATCGACCTATTCGGAAAAAAAAAAAAAGAAACAAGCAAAAAGGACCGAGGATAAGCAACACGACCATATCAGACGCATCAGCTCGCATCCACAACGTACCAGTGCCAGTGCGTGCGCTGGCGCAGGTGCGGCCGCAGGCGGGGTATCCGCACCCGACTCGGTCCGCCGCGGCCGGATGCACCACGTCCGCGGCTGGTGCATCCACAACCATATACATGCCGCGCTCGAAACGACCGGCACTGTGAGTATACAGACTCCGACGGCTCCTGCGCGGGCCGCGTGCAACGGATCGAGCGGCGGGTGGTCGTTGGGACGTATCCACCGCACGATGGCGACGCCGGCCGACGCAGCCGCCGAGGAGACGGCCGTCGCGCTGGCGAGCTCAAGGAGAACCGCCAGGTGATGCGATAGGAGGCGGTTGTTCGTTGGCTTGAGACCGCCGCCGAGGAGCGCGATGAGGGAGACGATGGCGAGGGTGGTGGGCGCTATCACGACGAACCCGCCGAGCGCGCCGGCTTGGATGGACGATGAGAGGGATGGGTCGTAGCTGGCGTGTTTGGCTGCTCTGAGCACTGCGTGGCCAACGAGGAGGTTGAGCGAGCCATCAATGATGGCGACCAGGACTATGCAGGTGGAGACCAAGAAGACGTAGATTGCGAGCCTGGCAGTGACGTGGAGCCAGAGGGCGATGCCAAACGTTGCTAGCCAGACACGCAGTGCAGGATTTTTTTCGGGTGAGCCTGACGTACTACTAGGAGCTTCGGACAATGTGGTTAGGGTTAGGGAACTGGAAATAGTTTGCGAAGATGCTGAGGACCTGGAAAGACAGTAACGGAGTAGGCGATAAAACACGAACATTAGGAGAGGCTATTCGTCTAACAATGATGGGCGCTAATGCAAGGTGCCGAAGAAGCAACAGTCACATCACTGTCCCAAGTGCGCCCCATCACTGACCCTTGCGCGCAAACCGCGTCACGACCGGCTTGCGTTGTATAGACCTGGAGGGACGAGGAATCCATTGCCATAAATTCAATGAGTCTCAGTCCGGGATATATTTAGCTGGTAGCCAACCTGACGGCATGATGATAAGGTCAGGCCACATCAGCCAGAGGCCTGAGATTCGGGCACGAGTTCCGGACCGTGATTGTACTGACACCTTGCAGCAGCCTAGATCCTGATCCGACTAGGATGGCGGTACATTGACCACCTTGTAAGTGTTATTCCTCACATGGCAACATGTTGCCACGAGCACGGGGACAAGCTTAGTATTCAGGCTTGATAATTTCCGTGCATTGCACATACTACCGTGACTAGTGGTCCAGGCTCGACGTTTAATTGAACTTCGGGCACTGCCATTCACCGAGGTAAGTGGCTAATAAATTGAAAAGTACGTCAACACAGAGCTACTCAACAAGTCAAGTGCTCTATGGCGCTTGAACCCGGCCGAAGATCATTTGATCATCATCCCTGCCTGCCTCTGCCGGCGGCGTTTGTCGCAACCTAGGCAGTGCACTAATCCCAGGCAGTGCTCCGATCATGTCACCGGTGTTCATGGATTGCCATAGTAAGGGGTGCAACGGCGGCCTTGAATGATTTTCTCATCATGGTCTTCTGTGGCACCCTTCGGGCCTCTCTATGAACGCAGTTGCGGCTGCATGCCATCACCATTGCTACTGTCCTGCTCCCCGGTCTCCTGAAGATGACATACTACTCTATGCAGGCCAGCTCCCTTCTGCTGCCTCAACAGCAGATCGAAGCGGAACTGAACTCTGTAATGATTGATGAAGTCCAGGCCACGCTTGTAACATTTCAGCCAAGCGCACCAGTCAATCAGCATGGCCAAGTTGCTCCAAGACTTCAAGTGAGCACACCAGATTATCCACCATATATATATTACATTGGGCCAAACCATAAGGTAGGCATAGGTAAACAATACATTTAGCTAGCAAGTTAGAGACTCGGTCAGAGGTATGAGGACAATGAATGAGGAGTCAGGAACAGAAGGGGAGAAAGAAAATGCGACAAGACAAGTGGGGGCGGTGAAGGGCGTGCCCTCGAGCGCAACACATCGAGGGGGCCGTCGTCCCCGCTTGCTCGTCCTGTGCCGTCCTCCTCGCGTCGTTGTCACGTCGTGGTGCGCCAATGCGGCAATTGTCGCATTGCGTTGCCACGACGTGTCGTCGTTGCGCGTTGTGGCATGCCGCCATAGAGAGGGAGACGACGACGACGACGACGATGTCATTATGATGACATCGTCGTCGTCCCATCATCCATCGA
>JBBPME010000435.1:0-17603 GCA_038090155.1 Rossbeevera pachydermis
AAGGAAGAACAATAAGGACCACTATGATTGGTCGGTAAAAGTGGTGTCATAGAATGTCATGGAATATGCAAGAAGATGTAGGTAATCCGCAGCATGGAACAATAAGAAGCTGTGGATGACTAAGTGTACATAAAAGCGGAGATAGGCTTTGAGAGTGGAAGAAGAACGGAGAAAGACAAGGAAAAGAAGTAGGGGTCCCTATAAATCATAACACAATCAGTCTACCTTATCTTGTAAACTATGAGAATGCCCCAAAATGGAGGCTCGGGTGAATGACAACCCTGTAGCCTTGTCATCCAAGAGGCCTCGAGTAGTGACCAGGCCAGATGTTGAGCATGTGCTTGTACTCTGGGTAAGGGATATGAAGCAGAGAGGCGAGACTGTTTCAGGTCCAATGTTGAGGGAGAAGCGCGCAAGATTTGAGGAGAGGTTTCAGGTTCCTGAGGCAGAGAAACTGTTGGGAAATGGTTGGGTGCAGTCATTCTGTAAAACCTATAAACTTCGGGAAATTCGTCACCATGGGGAGGCAGCTTCTGTTGACCTTGCTGCTGTAGAGACTGAACAATTGTGATGCCGGCAACTCCTTGCAAATTATGCTCCACGAGATCATTTCAATATGGATGAAATGGCATTCAATCCCTAGTAAGCTCCAGACTTGATTATCTTATCTGCTTGATCAATGGAAATTATTTTTCAGCACACCACCTGATCGTGGCCTCGCTACGAAGCAACTGAGTGGGAAAAAAAAGAAAGATTCTGGATTTCAATTGGTATCGCATGCAATGCTGACGGATCTGAAAAACTTGAGTTGTTTTTTATTGGGAAGTCAGCAAAACCACGATGCTTCAAAATGAAAACTCCAGAACAGCGCGGATTTTATTATCACAACAACAAAAAGGCTTGGATGACAGCTGAGCTATTTGAAAAGTAATGATGCTGTCACCATTGGTTAATGTTTGATGCACTAATGATCATCCATTAGGTGGGTGAGGTGACTTGATTTACGGATGAAGCAGGCAAGGCGGCAGATCCTCCTATTCGTGGATAATTTCTCTGGCCACTCAATTTCATACAATCCATCAAATATCCAACTTGAATTCTTTGCACTGAATATGACATCCTTTGTTCAGCCTTGCAATGCTGGAATTATATGGTGCTTCAAGGCATTATACTGATGTAACTTCAGCAAGTGAGCAATTGATCTAGATGAAGCAGGTGAAGTGGAGATATATAAAATAGACCTTCTCGAAGCAATGGTTATGGCAAAAGAAGCATGGGCCTCTGTGACGCCGGATACCATTAGAAACTGTTGGAATCACACCCTTATCCAGCTGTAAGCATTTCTTTCACGTTCTGCTTCAACACTGATTTTTTCCCAAATGTAGTGAGAGTTACATTGCAACTGGTGGATTGGACCCCAAGACTCTTGTTGATTTGCCATCATCATCCCAATCGACAACCCCTCATGCTGATCCCCTCGCTTGGAAGATCATCTATGAATTTGCAACAACTGACTTGTCATTACTGAATGCTGAAATTCAACTAAAGGCTCACCTAGGAAATCACTTCTTTGACGTGGACTGGCAACCAGCTCTTCGTGCTGTCATGAATGCTGAGGGTGATTCTGAAGCTGCTATGACTGCTATTAAAATTCTCGAGGATGCTGCAATGCGCCAGCCAGAACTCAAAATCCAGATCTCCCAACATCTGAAGGAACTGCCTCAACTCAGGTCAGCTGAGGATGAACTCCTAAACTCAGTCAATGACCTCAAATCAAGAAACCATGTATTCAATACTCCACCGACGCTTAATGAGCTCATAGATCCATCCGAGGAGACAGAGATTTGTGAGGTAGAGCTAAAGTTTGCAGCGGGCGAGAAGGGTGAGGAAGAAATCATGAATGTGGTGCAACACGAGATAGCTGTGGCAAAGGGAGAGGTGATTGAGATTGACTCAGATGATGAAGAGGATTGTGAGGAACCACTGTGTGCTACAAGGGGTCAAACAATGCGCTTGTGTGAACAGCTCGAGAAGGCTGTATTATAGTATGGTGAGGGGGAGGATTTAGCTCTGTCTGTGATGCTGCGTGGTTTTCGCGCACACTTACAGAGGCAGGAATTCACCGGTTTAAGGCAGACAACGCTTTTCGAGTGTGGTGTAGCTCGTGGTGGTGCTAGCACTAACATAGTAGTTGATGAATAAGCCTGTGACATAACATGTCACACATTGTCACACATAGTTGTCTTTGCATATCCATGGCAGTGCATCAGGATTTGCCGGGTCCCGACTCTATGCATTATGACCATTTCAACTGTACTACATAGTCATCACATAACACATTTCATACTCAATTACTCTACATACGATCTGGTAGCAACTTGATATAAACCACATACTATATAGCAATACATAGTACAGTGGCTCAAAAAACTGTCCCAATGTTTGGCAATTTGGAAGTATTCATCCCTGAACACAACACTCCTAATACTAGCCCTAAGGCTGTTAGTGTATCAAATGAAGTACTAACTCCTGGCTTCCCACTGATCAAATAATGAAGATATTTAGTTAACATTCAAAGGGATGGCAGCTATTTCAAAATGTCAGCTCATTGGGACAGTTTTTTGACTTTATAAAATTTTGGATATCTAGTACTTGGTATGAGCTCCCCTGGACTTTACAACTGCTTTAATCCTTCTGGGCATGCTTTCTATCCACTTCTAACACTGTTCCACAGAAATCTTACCCCACTGCTCCACTACTCTTTCCCATAACTGATAAACTCCAGTAGGTGCAGTTTCATAGGCTGAGAGGCATCTTTTGAGATGATTCCAGGTGTGTTCAATGGGATTGAGGTCAGGAGACTGTGCAGGCCAGTCCAGAAGCTTGATCTCTTGTTCATCAAACCATGCTTGAGCTCTTCTAGAGGTATGCTTGGGATCATTATCCTGCTGAGAGATAAGATCTTCCTCTGAAATTCCAGAATTCTCCATGCTCTGAAGCAGCCCCTGCTCCAAGATCTCCACATACTGTTCAGCATTCACCCTTCCCTCAACCTCACTCAAGATTCCCACTCCATTCCATCCTATGCAGCCCCATACCATAAGTGAACTCTCTCCAAACTTGACTGTACCTTTGATCTCTCTGGCAATCAGCCCCTCTCCCTTCTTTTTCCACACATACTCTTGCCCATCTGACCCAATCCTATTGATTTTGGTCTCATCTGACCACAAGACCCTCTTCCAATCATCCACAGTCCAATGCTGATACTTGAGAGCAAAGGCTAGTCTTCTCTTCTGATGGCCCTTAAAGAGAAGGCTTTTTCTTTTCACCACTGCCTTCAAGGAGGCCTCCTTCAGAGTATTCCTCACTGTTTGAGGACCAACAGGAATATCAATGATGGAATTGATGAACTGAGTGGCTTGGACTGCATTTTTGACCTTGCCAGTGATGATTTGCTGAACAACAGCCCTCTTGTTGGTAGGAGTAAGCTTGGTAGGACAGCCACCACACAGTCTGGCTGTCTCTGGCTGAACTTCTTGAAGAATCCTAGACACAGTAGACCTCCCTAGACCAGTTTGAGACTGTATTTGCCTGGTAGAAAGACCAAGAGAGAGAAGGGAGATAATATTATTCTTTTGAGAAGTGGAAATGGGTTTCATGGCAATAATAGAAATATAACATGAAAAGAAAGGGTCTTTATATGCTGTCTTACCCTGAGTTACATAAAGGTAACATAATAGAAGCATTATCAAATGTATGTCATGACATTACAGCATTTCAGGGCTTAATATATGTAACTTGAACTTAAAGTCAAAAAACTGTCCCAATGAGCTGTCCTTTTGAAATAGCTGCCATTCCTTTGCATCTTAACTAAACCTCTTCATTATTTGATCAGTGGGAAGCCAGGGGTCAGGGCTTCATTTGATACACCAATAACCTTAGGGCTAGCATTAGGAGTATTGTGTTCAGGGATGAATACTCCCAAATGGCCAAACATTGGGACAGTTTTTTGAGCCACTGTAGTTGGGTCTGATGCACAATCTGAATCTGTGCAGGCTATTATGCCTTTGCCAGAGGTACCTTGATAGTCTAAGGTATAATCTTTCATTGCCAGGAGATATCTGCATATATATAATGCTTTATATAAGTGCTCCTGACTTAGGTTGGCAGATTATCTAGCTATTTGTGTGACTACATATGACATATCTGGTCTAGTACCAATCATTAAGTATATGAGAGAGCCTATAACTGTCTGGAAACGCATCCATAATCCTTGATTGACAGGGGCTGTATTTCTCTCTGGGTAATAACCTTGTGGTAATGGTGTGTGAGCTGGTTTGGCATTATGCATGTTACAGTGTTCAAGCACCTTGGAGAGATATTCTGTTTGATCAATCTTTATTGTTGATCCTCTCTCTATATTCTCATTCGGAGGAACTCTTTTGATTCTCCAAGATCTCTACATTTCCATTTTTTCACAAAGGAGTTCTTTAGTTTGTCAACTGTTTGCTTATTGGGCCCAGAAAATATTGCATCATCAACATATATGATGGCAAGTACAAGTTGATCTTGTTTTTTTATAGATAAATAGACAGGCATCTGATTTTTGCCTTTTAGAGCCTAGTAAGTAGTTCCATGGATTCATTTAGAGTAGTCCACCATGCAAGTCCTGCTTGCTTCAGACCATATAGTGCACATTTTAGTCTGAGTACTTTGTTAGGCATATTTGATGGAGTGAATCCTTCTGGAAATTCCATGTAGATCTCTTCTAATAGTTTGCCATATAGATAGGCAGATCTTACATCTAATCCAGTGAGGTGCCAATTTTCGAGAGCTGCAAGTGCTAGCATATATTGAACAGTTTCAAATCTAACAACTGGACTGAAGATCTGATCAAAGTCTAGACCTTCTTGTTGAGAAAATTCTTTTGCTACAAGTCTGGCACATTTTCTGCCATCAGTTTTTACATCAAAGACCCATCTATCTGTTTCTGATCACCTTTCTGTGGGAGAGTCTGACTACTATTTCATAGACTTGGTGAGATTTTAGCATGTCTAATTCAGTGATGCATGCTTTTCTCCATTCAGCCTGATCTGCTGAGGGTAATTTTGAAATGTCCTTAAACAACCATTCTCTATAGTTAAGAGGTTTTGTGTTCATTGGAACAGCTTTTTTGCATAGATAATTAACTAAATTTACTTCACCTTTCTTAGTCATGCAGTCAATTTCATCCTTTGAAGGAGAAGGTGAGGGTGGCATGGCACCAGGATTTTTGTCATTCACTTCAGGCAAGGGGGGTTTTGTAATGTCCTTCCACGTGGACAGTTGCTCCACATCTTTCACTTGATCCACAGAATGTCTTGATTCACCATATATGTTCCCAGGTCTGTTAGAGACTCTTCTATTTATTTCAGAGCGCCTTAAAGGGGCTTTAGAAGGAGGTGGTGGTGGTGATCTAGATCTTGGGGGTGGAGATGGTGTCCTTGGAGGTGGTGTAGGCACTCTAGGGGCCTCTTTCTTCTGTGGAGAGTTTATTTCATCTCTGTGTGAGGGTTGATTGTTATCATCATCATCGACCTCAAAGAAATGTTCTTGAAAAACCGTGTCATCATTGGCTGTAGATGCAGGCTCATGAGGATTGCTTTTGTTGCACTTTGGGAACAAAGTCTCATCAAAAATTGCATGACCACTATGATGTAGTGTATTCTTAGGGGTCATGAGTAAATAATTCCCTTGCATTCCCAAGGTAGATCATCAATTGTGATCTGGGAGATAATTTGCCAGGTCTAATATCAGGTGGTAGGTGGGCATAAGCTCCACAACCAAAGGTTCTTATCTGTGACAGATCTGGCTGCTTTCCATGTAGTAATTCATATGGAGTCTTCCATGCTAATTTTTGTATGGGTGTCATATTATATAGAAACTGTGCATGTGATAGGGCAAATTCCCACCAGAAGGATGGTGGACAAGCATGTAATCTCATCGCTTGTGCTTTATCATTCAGAGTTCTGATTAGTCTTTCAGTTCTGCCATTCTGTTGAGGAGTATGTGTTATCTCTGGTGATTTTGCACTCTTTTTCTACTTATTTTGTCCACCGTAATGTTAACAGCACTCAGGGCTGCTGCTAACCATTACCATTCGATTCTCCATTATCTATTTACCAACTCCACAATTTTCCTCATTGTTCTAAGCCTTTGTGGCTGTTCTTGTTGCGCAACGACCAATCTTATACAAGAAAGGTACTGAGGTCACCACACAATACTAAGGCTCAAGGAAAAGGGAAATTATTGTGGTCACAAATCAACCAGAACAGACTAAGGAGTCTGGCTGGTACTTGCATTGTTATATACTAATGTACATGTGTAGGCCATGAGGCGTACTCTAGAGCAGGTGCTTAGTGAGCACTGACATATCATGAGATAAACTACTATATAAGTACTAATGACTCACACATTTGTGAGAACAGTGGTCTAGAACTATGCAATGAGGCTACCATGCCTTTAGTATGTGCTAGCCATGAAGTCTGACATCATATGAGTCTAGACTTGATCATGTGATGAGATAAGATCAAGATTGAGTGTCTGATTGATAAGATAAGATTGGTGCGTGCTTAGATGCAATAAGATAAGATAATGCATGCTAAAGCTAGGTTGCAATATGAGGGTTGTAACATTACCCCCCAACTATGGTTGAGATTCCAGATCGACAAGAAGAAATGCAAGGACAAAGTCCAGGAACAGACTTCAATAATCAACGGATCCAGAGGTAAAGTTAATCACAGGGGTGTTAAAGACACCCTGAAATAAGGCATGAGACATGTTGAGATGTCGAGGTGCACTAGCATTTTTCTTATGAAACAATGCTATAGCATCTTTGCCATGTTTGGCAATGGAAAATGCAGCTTCCCAGGTACATCAAAAGTGTTGTAACCTTTCCAATAAATCAAGTATTGGAAACTGTGACCAATAGGGTGAGAATTCACTATGTATTCAATTTTGAATTCCTCATGACCTTCATTATCAACTGAGATAGAACCAGGCTGTACAATAGGCTGACCATCAAGAGGTTCCACATAGAGTTTAACATGCAAGACATTCATGATGTTACGAGCAGTAATTGACTTAGCAAATAACAATTCCACAGAGTTCATATACACATTTGTGACCTGAAAAGGTCCAATCCACTTCTCAGTTAACTTCCAAGAGGGTCTATTTGCAATAGCCAAGTGTTCTGATGATAGAAGACCAAGATCACCAATTGTATAATTGGGAGCATCAGATCGAGATTTATCAGTGTGCAAGGACATCTTAGCATGTGTAGTTTCGAGAGTTGATTGAGCAGTTTCAAGGTTGGCTTTCATATCAGTTGTGAATGCTTTGGCAGCAGGTGATTTCACCATTTTAGATTCAAAACCCATTCGAGGAGTAAACGATTTTGTGAGCTGGAAGGGAGTGAATCCTGTAGATGATGATTGTGTATTGTTGAAGTTAAACTGTGCCATTGCTAACCATTCAACCCAATGTGATTGTTTTTCTGCAGCAAACAGGTGGAGATATTGGTTTAATTCTCTGTTAACACACTCTGTTTGGCCATCAGTTTGTGGATGGTATGTTATAAACATTTTCTTCTTGATTTTCAACAATTTTAACAAGTCAATCATCATTTGTCCAGCAAACTGTGGACCACGGTCGGATACAATAGAATCAGGTAAACCATGATGTTTCCATACATAGTCTTTGTACAATTGTGTGGTTTTCTGAGCAGTTACATTTTTACTTGTTTGGATGAGAGCTACTTCTTTAGAGAAGCGATCCACAACCACCAGTACACTGTCATATCCATGTGATTCCGGAAAGCTGGTAATGAAGTCAGCTGAGATATCTTTCCAAGGTCCAGATGCTACTAGTAAGGGTTGTAGTTTCCCTGCAGGTGCTTTATTTGATGGTGTTGCGAACGCTAAAGCAAGCAATCGAGATAACCCTAATGTAGGGGTATATGAAGAAAGGGGGATATGTGCAATGAAATGCACTGATCAATAGTCGCAAAGACAATGAACTCGAAGGTGAATGATAAACTCGTCAGTCACCTATTCCCAAGTCTATCCAAGGCAAGCTAGAACACCTTAAACAGGATACTAGAAGCGTGAGATTAACAAGTTCTATGGTAAGACTAATAGCCTACATGACAGTTGAAGTGTACATAATACTACTTGGTCTACTATAACTAGCTATCCTTATATATACTATCAATGGTCCATGACGCCAGTGCCCAATAGTAGGGACGCCTACATATCTATCTATAATTGAGGGAGAGTAGAATATACCATTGGGTTAGTAAACCTCTTACTACGGCTCTTGTTCTACTAAGGTAATGATTAATGAGCAATGAAGGGATAAACCATACTATCGATCCAACGATGACAAGATGTCAATGATAATCCATAAGTAGAATGTTGCGGATACAACCAATAGGATGTCGAGATAGTCGACCAATGAGAAGAGAGTGATATCCATGCTATGTCACGTGGTGCTGGGAGGTACTCATGAAGAGACACGTCAACCAGATACTATTACTGGACAATAACAATCAAGAGTGAGATCATGTGTTCGCCTGTACAGGGTCGCAGATAACATCAAGGAGGGAGACAATAGAGGTAGAACTATAATGAGCGAGTGTGGTGAGCCTAAACCACCTATTTTGTTCTGCATGAGATTAACAAGAGAACTAGACTGGGGTGTCTAGCTCACAAGCGTCCTGTATTTATACTATCGAGGGCTATGCACGGACCATGTAACTATATCTACCCTAAAGTGACCATGTGCACACCATGAGGTGCGAGGCTATATACCATGATGCTACAATGAGGCAATAGAAGCGAGGCTATACAACATAAGGTGATCCATGAGGCAATAGAAGTGAATACAAGCGGAGATTAAAGATGCAAGGTTACCATGAGGCGGGCTAGACCATGACATCATAGATAAGCGATAAGAGTCTAGACCGTGATAATGTGAAGAGTGAAAGGAGTGGTTCAGACTATGGGGCAATGCCAATGATTAGTCAGCAAGGGCGCTAAGGCAGTGAAGGCGCTAACAAGGCCGATAACTATAAGAGGAAACAATCAGTAGACGTGCGGTTAAGACAAGGAGAAGACAAGGATAGGTGCTAGGCCATTAGGGTTCCAGATCAAGAGCAAGGGCAAGGGCTAGGGGTACCAATTGGGAACCATAGTCTAGGGTTAGGGCAAAGTTAGGTTACCGCGAACAGAGGTTGTAACAGATGGCTTCATACAGGCACATCAATCACAAGATTTGAAATATGTTTCTATATCAGATTTCATGCCAGGCCATTTGTAATAGCAAGTGACAAGTTCTTTGGTTTTATCCAGACCTTTATGGCCGGCTAGTGGATGGTCATGGAACTGTGTCATTACTTCCATGCACAAGTTCTTAGGTACCTATATTTTTCCTGCATATTCCCATAATCCATTTCTATATAGAGATCCTTTGGCTATGGTTACTTTTTTGTGTTCTATTTTTATTCTATCAAAGAGTTCTATTTCTTGTACACTACATATTTTTGAACTATCTATCATAACAGTATTTTTATTGTCATTTTCTATTCCTATACTATGATCTTCTCTTCTAGATAAGGCATCTGCCTTTCCCATTGTGGTTCCTGGTTTATTCACTAATAAAAAGTCGAAACGAGATAAATATTAAGCCCAACTAGCTTGTTGTTTGTTCAGATCTTGCTATTTCATAAAATACATTAAGTTTTTATGATCTGTCCATACTTCAAACTGATGGTGAGCTCCTTCTAGATGATGTCTCCATTGTTCCAAAGAACAAATGATTGCTAGCATTTCTTTGTCAGCGATTGGGTAATTTCATTCTTCTTTGGTCATTGAATGAGACATATATGCAATGGGATGCCATTTGTCTTCCTTTAAGGTTGACAATACTGCACCAGTAGTGAATTCTGATGCGTCACATTTGACATGATAAGGGGCTGTGTCATCCGGATATGCCAAGACTGGTGCTGTTGTGAATTTTTCTTTTAATTTATCAAATGCTAGTTGTTGTGCATTTCCCCAGCACCAGGGTTGATCTTTCTTTGTTAAGTCATGCAAGGGTCGTGTGGTCAACGAGTAATTCTCAATGAAACATCGATAGAAGTTGGCTAGTCCCAAGAAGCTTCTTACTCCTTTTATGTTATGGGGAATAGGCCATGTTGCAATTCCATCAAGTTTATTTTTGCTCATTGAGATACCATTTTTGGATACATCCATTTCTAACATGTCTACTTTTTGTACTTCAAAGAAACACTTTGACGGTTTTATGAATAGATCATTCTCACGAAGTCTCTGAAGTACTCTTCATACTGGTTCATTGTTACGATTCATACGGACCCCCATTTCTTTTCTCTCTTCTCTTTCTCCCTTTTGTCCTCTAGACTCATCTCTTTCTATCATCGCTTCCATGTACACTTAGTCATCCACAGCTTCTTATTGTTCCTTACTGTGGATTACCTACACCCTCCATCATATTCCATAGAGTTCTATGGCACCATTTTAGTCACCAATCAGCTTACTCCTTATTGTTCCCTTTTTCTACTTATAAGTGATTTCCCATTGCTCTTAGTTTTCTTTAACCTTGACCTCCTCGAGTATCCTCCTAGATACGTCTTGGCAATATATCCTTGTTCCTTGAACCCTCTGCGTGACCTCGTCCTGCACTTGAAAGGACACTTCAACACTTGAACTCTATCCAGGTTCTACAGGTTGTCTTTGTCGCTCTCAGCATCTTGTCTTCGATCCCTCGACCCTCGAAGAACCTTGTCACCTTGATCCCTTTGACCCTCAAGGTTCCCTTAGCCCCCTCGACCCTTCGTTGTCTTGATCCCTCGCCTCTCAAGACCTCCTTGCTCTTGCCCCTTGCTCCAAGACCTTCTTCTCGAGGCTACACTCGTTCCTATCTAGACCAAGTGTAACATTCATGATGTTTGTTCACATTGTTGTGCTTCGAGCATATTAATAAATCATCGATATAAATAATGACTATGTCATCCATATCTGCAAATATATCATTCATCATCTGCTGGAACATAGCAGGACTATTACACATGCCAAAGAACATTACAGTAGGTTCATAGGCTCCTAGATGGCAGATAAAGGCTCCTTTCCATTTGTCTCCTTCCTTAATGCAGACATTGTTATATCCCCATCTCAGATCCATTTTCATAAAGAGTTTAGCTCCTTTCAATTTATCTATTATTTGCAAGATTAATGGAAGGGGGTAATTATTTTTAACCATGCCTTCATTGAGGTATCTATAGTCCATAACCATGCACTTCTTGCCATCCTTCTTTGGTATAAAGAATACCAGCAATGTTTGTGGAGATTTTGAGGGATGGATATATCCCTTTTTCAATTGTTCGTTCATGAATGTTTTGACCTCATCTTGTTCAGCTGGGCCTATCAGGATCATTCTTCCCTTTTTAGGTATGAAGTTGGGTTTTAAATCTACCACGTGGTCCCAAGCTTTTCATTCTGGGAGGTGTTCAGACACTTTCTCTGAAAAGACATCAAGATATTCTCTATATTGTTCAGGCATGAGTTCAAACATGTCCTCGGAACTCGGATCTGATAGTGTAAATTGATCTGTATACGTATTGGCTATGTACTGTTTTTCTTGTTCATTTATTCTATTGCCATAAATGGTTTTCAATGCTTTGCATGACATAGGACATCTGTCAAGTTGTATATGCCCTAAGGTCCAATCAATAGAAGGGTTATGTTTCCTTAACCAGGTATTGTTGGCAACGCTAAAGTGCAGCAATCGAGATAACCCTAAAGTAGGGTCATAGCAAGAAGGGGAGTGGGGAAGACAATGAGGAGCTCTGAAGAGCTATACTCGAGGATAAGTGGTAACTCGTTATAGTCACCTATTCACAGGTTAAGAGGTTGTCGAGCACTAGACAGCACTGTAGACGGACGCCTATACCCAAGAGAACTAGACTGGGGATCTAGGACTCAAGGGGGCCATGTATTTATACTATCGAGATACATGCACGGACCATGTAACTATGTCTACCCTAAAGTGACCATGTGTACGCCATGAGGCGTAAGGCTATGTACCATGATGCTACAATGAGGCAAGGCAATGCAAGGCAATGCACCATGAGGTGATGCATGAGGCGAACTATAATTAATGAAGACGGAGATTAAAGATGACAGGTTACCATGAGGCGGGCTAGACCATGACATCATAGGAGTCTGGACCGTGTGACAATGTGAAGGGTGAAAGAGAGGTCCAGACTATGGGGCAGTGCCGATGATTAGTCAGCAAGGGTGCTAAGGCCAGTGGTAGGCGCTAAACAATGCCTAGGGTGCTAAAAGGAATGTCTATGAAGAATAAGTAAATGTGTGAGTTGAGGAATAGGAGTTAGGGTTCCAGATCAAGAACCATAGGCTAGGGTTAGGGCAAAGTTAGGTTACCGAACAATGAAGTTCATAACAGGTATATCCGAGTATCATTTGGTTCCTGCCAAGGTTGTTCACATCGGCAATTATTCTTTCAGTGTCCTTGGTAGTCTATTATAAGATTACAAGTGTATGCAATGCCTCCAGTGGAGTTTATAGTTCCGTCCACATTGTAGACAGGCACCAGATTTTCAAGAGGGGTGAGAGGAATGTGACTTTTCTTGGCCCATTCTGTATTGATAAATATTCCATTGGTGCCACTATCCAGTAGGGCATTTATGATTCTGTTTTTCTGTTTTTGGATTATATTGATTTTTAAGATGATTTCTCTAAGTGGCTTGAGAGTGTGCACTTTCCTGTCTATCAGATTTAGAAGGGAAACATTTTTATTTTCTTTGCAAGCAGAATTAAGTGTCACTTCCCAGTGACTGTGCTCTTTTGAGATCACTGCTTCAGTTTTGTCTTCTAGTATGCTACCACAATGAGAAGATGGAGAATAGGAAAAGGAACTATCAGAATCACTATCTATAATTACATGTGAATTGAGATTACTAAAACTATTTTTACAAGGTAAAGAAAAAGAAAGGGTACTAGCACTATCTAGGCATCGAGTACATAAAGAAACTGAGGTAAAAGAAATTGTGTCCATGTGGGGTGAGGGGACCTTACCCGATAAGGGCCTCACTGAGCTTTTTCCAATGTCACTTCCATATCATGAAAATAGGCTCTAGCAGCCTCTAAGTCCATCCCCTGCACTGCTTTATGCCAAGCTGGTTGGGCTGGTTGCAGGAAGGGGTTGTTTGTTGACGTGGTTGTCTCCATGGTGTAGGCCTTCTTTCCAACTTTTGAGCATTATTTGTGGTGTCTTCCGTGCGAGAACCCACATTCTTGACAGTGAGTGGAAGCTGGCTTACAGTCACAAGCCCAGTGACCATCTTTGCCACAATTAAAGCAGCCGATTGCATTGATATTGTTTTGCGATGTTGCTGCTGCTGTGTATGTTGGCTTCATCTCTCCACTACCGAAAGCGAAAGGTTGCTGCTAGGATTGGACATCATCAATATCCATCACATTAGGGTCTTGACAATGATTGCTTCCTTGATTGAAGCGAGTCTCAAAGGACTCGATGGCATTTGCGTACTTCTAAATGATGCCAATGTAGTCACCCAGAGTAGCTGGTCGTTTTCTTTGCATAAACATGTGCCAGATTATATTCTGATGCACATTTTATTCTAACAGAGTGATCCCCATTGTAGGGTCACACCCAGCTTGATTGTATAGTGCTAACCACTATGTTAGAAATACTTGGGTGCACTCATTTTTGCCTTGCTTTTTGTTGAGCAGGCACCTTGTTGCAATGTCTTTCTCATTGCCTATGTGAAAGCAATCAGATAGGGTTTTTTCAAGTGCCAAACTCAATGGGAATGTGGCAGCTGCAGATCAATATTTTTTAATTTCATTACAGGCCCAGGCTCCAGCACCGTTTTTATCTTTTTCTTCTGAGTCGACTCCTATATGAGAGAGAACTGCCAGTGTCCAATTTGACATGGACATGATGAGTTCCTTGTTGGACTCCTGGAAGACAAACATCTTTATCCACCACTCATCAAATTTTTAATAGGACCTGTTATAGAGACCAGGGTCCGGGATAATCTCTACTTTTTTTGCCTCTGAAGGTGGAGAGACTTGTGGATGGAAGCCCTTGGTCCAGCCAGTCTAGAGCCTCTTGGGTGTGGGCTTCGGCTGCATCTGCCCTTTGTTCAGCCCAGGCTAGACCTTCTTGCATTTGGAGCAGCAGGTGCTGCATGGATGTTAATTGGTGCTCTAGGGCACCTGATTGTTGGCCCCGGGTTGTGGGGGTAGGGGATCAGCTGCAGCGGGATGGTAAAGGGTCCATGCTGTATCCTGACATCTTTATCTATGACCTCAAAGCTTATTTGACTTTTGTAAGGTCCAAGGGAGTGGTCGACTAGAACAGATATGTGATCTGGGTCAAGGGTAAAGTGGAGGAATTCTTGTTGCAGCCAAAAGGGCCAATCGCCTTTGAATTCAAGAGAGCATCCTAAGTCGCCTGTAGTAAAATCATTTGAATCATATTCATCTTCGACTATAGAGAGACGAGGGACAGGGATGGTGGGGTGGACTGCTGAATAGCAGTCATTGAAAAGTCATTGATAATCTATTTTTACTGAGTGATGCTCATAAAGAGACCAGCTGCATTACTTATACCTATTGACAAGGGGGATCTCACTAAGAGTCCTTCTCAACTCATTCAATTGATCTATAAGCAATAATGAGATACATGAGCCTTGCATGCGTGCTGAAAAGAGTTGAGGAACCAGGGATTGCCTGGCTATGGCACAGTTTTAGCACTGTAGAGCTGCAAATCTTATTTAGGGAGGAAGAAATTGTGATTCCTCT
Organism: Rossbeevera pachydermis; assembly: GCA_038090155.1. Taxonomy (NCBI): domain Eukaryota; kingdom Fungi; phylum Basidiomycota; class Agaricomycetes; order Boletales; family Boletaceae; genus Leccinum; species Leccinum pachyderme. The sequence continues at coordinate 14,907 of JBBPME010000435.1, forward strand.
CTTTCAAACTGTGCAAGCAGTGGGCTGCTCCCTCTCGAATGAGGACTAATGACCCACGAAGCGAATGTACACAGTTCTACTTTGAAACACAGTTTAGATCACAGTTGTGTTCTGCACAGGTTAAGGTCCCTGGACTGCCATCTGAGCACGGTTGTTTTACACCCAAGTGGTGTGGACAAGACCAATAGAGGTAAGAAAAAGTTTGTGACAGTAAGGCAGTCATGGGCAGTGGTGAGGTAGTAGGAAAGAGTCTGTTCTTATGTTGGCAATGACCAATCTTATACAAGAAAGGTACTGAGGTCACCACACAATACTAAAGCTTAAGGAAAATGGAAACTATTGTGGTCAGAAATCAACCAGAACAGACTAAGGAGTCTAGCTAGTACTTGCATTGTTATATACTAATGTACTGTATATCCCTTTCCTAACTAGTCATCAATGAAAGTGGAGACTTCTTCCTGGTCTGTTACACTTATGCCATATGGGGATGACTCTCCCTTTCTTCGGTATGAAGTCCAGCCTCAGTTCTATCCAATGATCCCAAGGTTTTCTTTTGGGCATGTGTTCACTGGCCTTCTTCGAGAAGACATCTAAGAAAGCATGGTAACAGGTGGGAACCAACTTGAAAGCATCCTCAAGTTCAACTGGTGGAGTGATGGTGAGGGCATATACTTGATGGGCATGTGCTAACTCATGTTTCTCATCAAACACCTTTTGTACCTGCTGAAGCCTTTTGCAGGATTGTGGGCATTAGGTGAGTTTCACTTCTCCCATAATCCAATTGATTTCAGAGTTGTGGGCTTTCAACCACATATAACCAATGATCATTTTACTTTTTCCAAGATTGGTGATGTCGCATTGAATGCATTCTCGATGTCCCTGATAGTTGATCAACAGTTCTGCCTGATAGGTGATTCCTCCTGCAGAGTTCTTTGTACCATTGGTGTTATACACTGGTACCACATATTCCAAAGGGGTTAAATTAATGCATTCTTTTCGGGCCCAGGTTAGGTCAATGAAGATGCTAGTTGCTCCACTATCCAATAGCACATTGACTTCTAGCTTCATATATTTTTGGATTATGTTAATTTTTATGAGCAGTTCTCTGGTGGGATGGATTGTCCTCATGTGATGCTCCATCTGGTTCGGAGTGGAAACTTTTTCTTTTTCTGTGCACATAGAATTAAGTGCCTCTTCCTGGAAGCCAAGCCCTTTTGGAGACTCTGTGTCAGTTGGTACTTCTGGTAGGCTACCACATCAAGAAGTAATATTGTAAATAGAAGAGATTCTGGGTTCATAACTACTGCCTTTTGCCATTTTAGCCAATTCTCTCATATCATAGACTGGTTCTTGTATACCATTGTTAACATTATATTTTTTTGGGTCTTTGTCTATGGTTTGCCATTCACTATCTAGATTACATTCTACAAACTGAGAAGAAAGAAACAGTCAAGCACTATCTAGGCATTGCAACCTCAAAGAAGAAGTAAAATAGATACTATGTAATTTCTTTAAAGTTTTCTGAGGAGAAGATGATACACTACCTGATGTGTCCATCTCTACTCTTTTCCCTGCATTGACTTGTAATCTTTACAGTAGGCTCTCATGGCCTTGAAGTCCATCCCTTGCAAGGCCCTGATGTAACTCTGCTCTTTATGGTTTGTTGAGGGAGTTGTCTCTCCCATGGCTCTGGGTGATGCTTGTTTTAGTGCATCTTGCTGGCTGGCTATAACACAAGTAGTGGAAGCATGTAAGCACTCCCTTTTGTGCTGGTTTCAATTCCAGCCACATTCTGTGCACCGAGTTGAAGGTGGTTTGCATTGGTTGGCTTGATGGCCTTCCTTTCCACAGTTAAAACAGCCCTGTGGGAGCTTTCTTGTGATGGTGTCTATGTCCATTGTGGAGTTGTCACTGGTGTGATGGGTGGAGATGTGGCCTCTTGCTTCAAAGGCCTTGATAGCTTGGGCATACCCTGTATCATGGAGATGTACACTTCTACTGTGGTCTGCCTATTATGTTCAAGGAAGACTAGCCTCATCACCTCAGTTCACACTGCTTGTTCCAGCAGTGCAAATCCCATCTGATCTCCACATTCGGACTCTTGCCACAGAGCCCACCAGTAAGTTAGGAACATTTGTGTGTGCTCCTTTGCTTCTTGTTTCTTAGCCATGAATATTCTCAATTCCAAGTCCTTGCTGTTTCCCACTTGAAAGTGAGCATGTAGACCTTTTTCTATTTGGTTGAGAGAAGGGAAAATGTATTCTTCAATCTCAGTTCTTTTTAGTTCATTATGGGCCCAAGTACCAGCACCATTGGTATCTTTGTCTTTCATTGATCCTATTTGGACCAATACCATGTATGTGCAGTGTTCATTGGAGGGGTATGTCTCCACATTCATTTTTAGGTAGATCTTTATCTTGGTCCACCATTCCTCAAATCTATTATATACAGTGACTCCAAAAACCGTTCCAATGTTTAACCCCAAACTGGGGCATGAAGCGTCCTGCAATAACCTGTGGGAATCTCGCTTAGCTTTGGTAAAGGCAAACATAGTACAAACCCTTGGCTACAACTCCGTCCCCAGGCTCATGTGATTTGGCTCAGAGGCTCCAGAGATATATCCATTCTAAACCAGCAATACCATTGGAACAGTTTTTGGACTTTCATTAACACATATAGAATCTCAACTATAAACAG
>JBBPME010000436.1:0-17585 GCA_038090155.1 Rossbeevera pachydermis
GTCACGGGTGGCGGCGGAGAGACAAAAACCATGTTGGTTCTGCAGTTGACCCCATCCGCGCAGCCGGTCCGCAAACCTGGTTACGTCTTTTCTCCCCCAGAATCAGTCTCCAGGGAACAGGTATTATATTTTAAATGATCGCCGGATCCGATTAACTGGTATAAATGCGTCGGGAAACTTGAAGGGGTGATAGCTCCATTACTTTATCCACCTAGCTCCCCTGAGTCCATCCACGTTTATTGTACTGACGATGATGTCAGGTGAAGCCCAAGTTGAAGCATTGCTCGAAATAATTGTTACTTCGGCCCGCCAAGCAGTCGCCGAGTACAAGAGAGGTGGTGATGATGTTCCCAGAATCAACTCAAATATATCTCACCCCATGGACTCCGCAACCGATACCGTTGCACTGAAGAAAGCTGTGAAATTACTCCGTGGCGCATGCCAACAGCTGTGCGCATCGTTATTACCGCCGCACTACACTGTCATTAGTGTGAGTAGTGCTACGCTAACACTGCAACCGGATGGACTGACTCCACAATAAGTCTGCAGTTCCTTTTGAATGGGCGTGCATGCGCGTCGTGGTTCGTGCAAAGGTTGCAGATGTGTTGGAGAACCATCCAGATGGTCTGTACATTGACGAGCTTGCCAAACAAGTCAACTTGGAGAAGGGAAAGCTTTCTCGTGTTCTTCGTTTCCTTCTGAGCAACGGGTGCTTCACCCAAGGTAAACATCTTGTCTGCTCCCAAGTTCATGGGTGATCCCAGGAAACTTATTTATGATTTTAGTGAAACCTGATGTCTTTGCGAACAACCGTGTTTCGCTTATTACACTCTCGAGTTCTGACAGCGGTGCTCTCATAAGGCACATATCCGAAGATATGGCCAATGGTGCTGCTGTTCTGTATGAAGCCATGACATCACCAGAATATGCCACCAGTTATCATTCAGAGAAGTCGCCCCTTATGTATGCGCTCCACAAGAAGGGTATCAAGGGCAATTACTTTGACTGGCTGAAGGAGGACGTGAGCTATACTTTTCTTCTCTGTGATTTACGTTCCTGATCTGGGCGTGGCATCTTCAGACTGAGAGACGGGAGGTCAGATATTCATCAACGTGAACCACACGAGTCGTACTGTATCTAATTGTTGAGTAGACCTTTCAGCACGCTCAAATTGGAACTTCTATGGGTTCTCTCTCCGTTTTGCAGCGTAAGCGAATGGCTTTTTCCCCACTTTCAGTAGGATCGTTAAAGCTATTGTCACAGATTATCCATGGAATGAGGTTAAGACTGTTTGTGATGTTGGTGCCGGTATTGGGACAGTCTCTCGACCTCTTGCAAGGATGTACCAGTACCTTAAAATCACCCATCAAGACTTAGATGAGGTCATGGTCCAAGCGAAATGCGTAAGACGCACTTTTGATATTCGTGGATGCCCTGATGGTCGTGAATCATGGCACAGGCCTGGGCCAATGATGCTGCTGAGGTGTTGCAAAGTAATCGGGTCAATTTCGTTCCACTCAATTTCCTCGAACAAAGCCCTGTTCCGGGCCAGGACGTGTACTACGTATGTGGAAGTTGCCGCCGCTTAGATCAGTCGATACGATGGTCATTGATCACGACATCCGCTTAGCTCCGCCACATCATTGATGACTGGCCCGATGGCGAAGCTGCGATAATATTGAGGAATGTCAGAAACGCCATGGACTCACACAGCAGGTTGCTAATCCGTACGTTCTCGTATTCCGAAAATCCTCTGTTTAACGTACCCTGACCTTTTTCATATTCAATCAAAATAGACAATCCAGTGTTGCCTCCTACGATATGTGATTCCAAAGCAACCTCCTTTGGGTTGCATGACGCACCCGAGCAGTTGTTGCCAAGCATTGAGAGCCGGGTGCTTCAACAAGATCTGGGCATGTGGTTCATATTCAATGCGAAGCAGAGAACGCTCCATGAATTCATCACATTGGGGTGTGTTCGCCTTTCTTTGTCACTTTGGATCGTCTTGTTGTTTTGCTCCCAGTGTGTTGCTCACGACGTCTCTCTTTGGCAGGTCTGCGGTTGGTCTGCGGTTGGAGAAGGTGTATGACCTTGCTGAGTCTGTGATAATGGAATTCAAGTTGGCTGAATGAAGATCCGCCTCGTTCCATCTCCACGCCGTAAAAATTGGCCAGAGATTGTACGGTGAATTTGTGATATGAAAATGTACTGTTTAGGAGGAACCTCAGGAATGAGAGTGAATTAGTTGGTTTCGTTATATTTTGTAAGAACATTACAGGCCGGGCTGGTACCAAAAGTATGAGCCATGCACATGCATTGGGAGAGCTAGCGACCGAACTAACTCTATCGACAGGCCCCACACACGAGACGTTGGCGGCGAGTGATCGATATCGATATCTTTAATTGATTATGCAAGCTTTGCCGTAGTAACGGTCTTGAAACAAGACTAGTAGTACAAAGCCGTCGGCGTTGTCGTTCTATTTTTGATCGGAATAACAATAACTTCGTTCAATTCCCATCTCCCTTCGATCATCCAGGTGCTATTAAAACATCGAAGTCGGTCCCTCGGCAAGAGCGGAGGAATGGTTTTTCCTCACACTTGATTGTGCTTCCGAATCATGCAGGCCTTCAGTTGTCCCCTGCAGATAGATAAGTTCGGTTGCCGATCAAGTGACTCCGCTCACCTCTATCCACGAGTTATTGGTTCCTGGAAATAATAGAGGGTATAAAAGTTCGTCGGAATACTATTTTTGCAGAGATTGTAGCACGTGTCCGGTTCTACGATCTCGATGGGGTTGATGACCAGACAGTCATTCAAGTACGTGTACAATTGGAGATTGTAGCCGTCTGGATCGTACCAGTAGATGATGGGAAACCCATTTTATTCGGTGCGGGACGTGTGTCATCTTTGGGGTAGGACGACGTCTCGGCGACCTCGCATGTTCCTGTACAGTTTGGAGCGCTGCAAAAGATGAAAGCGTCCATAAGTCACGTCCGGAGTGCCAGTGGTGGGCGAGCCAGTTTCCGGAGGGTTGCCTCGGGGGACTGGGCGAGGGCGCCACTCGCAGCCAAGATGGCGGAAAAAATGAGTGCGATCGCGATTGCACGCATGAGATAAGTGGATGGACGATGGATGCAGGCCCTGTGCAGTGAAATATCATTATATACAATATGTCTTGCCAAGTCATGCGAAGAGCTAAATGGCGGCCGTGATGAACGATGAGTAAGTCGCACCCATCGTCAACGGTGTGCAATTCCTATGGCGCTAGGGCTGTGAGACCGACGCACGCATTGTTGAGTCAATTAAGGAGTTACGAAATGACCCTCGCATGCGCAAGGGAACAGCAACCATCTCCCACAATGGTACCATAAGATGGTCAATTCTCTTCTAGATGATAAAGCAGCGGTTGTTCGCAACAAAGTACCAAGTTATTAAACGTACCCTTGATGCTCGTATATATTCATACAAACTCCTACAATTGAACGTCACATGAAATGATTCCAGAAATACCTGAGTCTGTCCTGTAGTAATCGGTATCAATGCAAGTTGTGAAAACGCGAACGGGACCAATCTACCCTCCGCTACTAACATGTCCAGTTGTGAAGGAGTTATTACGGGAACCATGAAGGTAGTCCTGGCGTGGCCCAGACCCCTTCCATCTCGAAGCATCATGCGAGATCGTTCACAACCCAACATTACCAAAGACACTCCTCCATATTAGCCTGGCGGCTTCCTTCCTCTCCCTTACTGCGCCGCCGTCTCCGAGCATGGACTTGTTCTCGATAGCACGGCGGGAAATATACGGCATCACCTACGTACATAAATAAGTTGATGTATGTACATATCAGAGCGGGAAAATCAGGCACACACCTCTACGAGTGCACCATAGGGGATATACTTGATAACAGATGGGGCGGTACTCTTCACACGTCCAGTGATGTAGTTGGTGAGCGAATCCGACATGCCTGCCATAGAACCATGTGAGACAGGTAGATCATAAGAAACAGAAAGGTTATAAAGACCGTATAATTGGCCGAATGTAACCCTGTCAGCAACTCCAGGAGGGATAGTTATGGCTCCTCTAAGATCACCATCAGTGTGTTCCTCACCCAGACCATTGTGGACCAATTGCCCGAGTATAAATTCACATGAGGTCCAGTTGTGGGTTCCAAAGAGCACACCAATACGGGGTGGTCGACCTGAAGACGACTTCAAGTCATCGGCAATGGCTCGCACGAGCAGAGCTGCGCATTCGTGGTAACACGCATCCGTGTCTGGTTTGGTAGGATGAACTGGCGGATATGAATCAGGTGACAGCGAGATGGAGCCTGGCGTTCCTGAGGCGGCCGCAGCGTGCGCTACAAGTTCGTGGGTATGATACGCTCCCCTCACGAGTTTAACACCAAGTGCGTAGTTATTCTGCCGCGCGAGTGCAAGGGAACGGGCAAGATGAAGAGGTGTCCTAGCAATTGAAGTCAGCCAGCTGAATCGGAAACAGCCGTGCAACTCATCAACAGACAGGAACTGACCTTCTCAGATAGGCTTGATAGGTTACATAAACTATTGGTTGCATATCAGCCTTCGCAGGATTTCTTGGTCTTAATGTCAATTTGCTTGCCAGGCCGTGATCAGGGACTTTGTTGAAGCGCTCCATCAACGCATGTCCAAAAGCGTCGATGGCGGGTTGATACCAGCTATTGGCCAGATGAGCAAAAAAGAAAACACCAAACGATACACGGGATTACCTGTGTTCGGCGTCAAGTATAATTATAACGCCTCGTTCCTTGGCACGTGTACATATCTTGTTCAGGTCGTCGTAGAGTTCTTTGAGATCTGCCACGTCCTGCACCGTCAACTGAGAACTCCCGGAAATAGGAGTGTGAAGGACGCTGAGATCCGATGATTCGGGGGAACCAGGGTATGGCACTGGTGGACTCAACGCATGTCGACTACGCGTCAAATGGATAGACAAATTTCGCAACGCGTCCGCATTTGGCAGAAGAGCTGACTATACCAGCAAAAGATTAGGCACAACAGATCCGTCGCAAGAAGGAAGAAGTCACACACAAGCTTTATGGCAACCCAGGTTCTTCTGCCACTTGCCTCCTTCGTACCGAACTCGTCCTCGAAATCAGCAGCGACGTCAATGCTTCTGACCATCTCCGTGACGATCCGTTTGTAGACGGGTTGGTTGTCCGGCTTTCCCGCACTCTGATCCTGGTCAGCACGAGGTGTAGAACCGGCAGCCTGATGCTCGTCTACTTCGACGCTGTATGCGAACAAAGTGCCTTTGTTCTGCTTCCGCAGAGCAGAGAGGAGGGGAAGCGCTGCGTGGGCGGTTTCGCCACCGACGAACTGGTCAACGGTCAGCACAGTCTGAACATCAAACAAGGGATGCATACATGTTCGAAAAACGTCCGTTTCACGACGGCTTCTGCAAGTGACCCTATGAGGGGGGTCTTGAGTAGAGCATCGAGAATGTCGGGTCACGATCGTGTCACACGAGACGAGTCCGTACACAAAGTATGCGCGGAGAAGCGTGAGAAAAGGCGGCGACTCCGAGTCATGTCCTGCGACCTTGAACGGGGGCGAGGGGCATGATTTGGCGTCGTAGTACAGTCCAAGTACTGTGCCTCCAGATAGGGCGGACGCAACCAGAAGCGTTGTTCGGAAGAGGTGTCGGGTGCGTGTCTTGGGAGGGGTGGAATATGATCTACGGGCAGCATGCCAGTTGCGGGCTACGACGGATGTACGTCGTATCGAGTACATGGTGCAAGTGTGTTGAATGGCCGACTATCCAGCCCATGATCCGAATTTATGCGTGGGCTTGAATCCATCCCAAAGGTCCTTCCGAACCGGTTATGCGGGCCGATTACATTCCGAGTCGTACCAACCACAATATTTTATTCTTCTAACCCTTCACTGCCCAATCAACTCCCTGAACTCAATTCCCCACTGCTCATTCCTTTTCATATCATCGACGAATGCTTCAAACTTTTGCATTCCCCCCGTGGCCGGCGCGCTCACTGCACTCCCAATCGCGACCGCCTTCGTCAGAGCAGCGACCGCACGCAGAGTGCTCCTCCTCAGCTCTGCTGCCCGCTCCAAATCTTGTTTGACCGTGTCCTTCGTGACAGGTGCACCTCGCATGGTCGCCTCCAGAGCAGGTGTCAGCTCATCCAAGTGCGTGATAAGAAGCGGAATGCACAACGCGAGCGAAGAAAGACAGGAGATGAGCAGATGTGAAAGCACTTTGATTTCATCCGACGGATCAGAGAGTGCCGGAAGGAGATATGTGAGATACGTCGGAAGGTCAAGTTTGTGGAGGCATGTGTCCAACTGTTCTAATAGTTAGTTCACAAGTCGGCATGAATGTCGTCGTCGGCTTACTAGCGTGTAGAGCGTCTCCCAAGCAGTTTTACGTGCATCAAGTCCATCATCAACCTTGTGCATCCATGGACCCATCTGTACAGTTCGGATAAGGTCCCGGTTGACCTTGGTCTCCGCGTAGAGGGTAGGAAGAAGGACTTGTAAATGATCTCGAACAAGGTGTGGCTTCGTCCGCGCGGCAGAGTTTAGCGCGGACAGCGCGAGTCGACGGACAGTCTACAAGGAGAAGGTTAACTCTATCCATAAATCTCATACATAGCGATTGCGCACTATATCGCTGTCTTTCATCAAACTCAAAAAGTCCATGATCAACGGTGCGAGAAGCTCGTCGTAAGAAGAGGAACTTTCAGCGAAGGTGTATCGAATTGCCGAAACAACTGTGGCCCGGACGGCGGGATTCTCATCCCGTATGCATGCATGAAGTTGGGGAAGGTATCGCGATGGGTGTGTGGTCGTCAGTTTGCCCAGACATGCCGCGGCAACATTTCGCGTTGATTCTTCCGAGTCCGAGGTAGAGTTGTGAAACAGGGGCGTCCAAATGGCATCTGCAACAGGTTCCAACTGTCCATGAGAACAATGTGTCACAACCTGTGTAAGATAATGTGTCAGAAACATATGCTCGTTTGGGAGAGTCAATATATCGAACCTCCTTGAGTGCATGAAGAGATAGAAGCCGCTTGGATGGGTCCTGCTCCGCGACCTTAAGAATCTCCGGGAGGAACTGGTGTAAATTCCCGATGGCAATGTTTCCTTTATTATAAACTTAGCATTGTAGAACCTTTCATTTTTAAATTGATGCTTACCAGCCGCGAATGCAGCCGCAGTTCTTATCTCCTCCTCTTCCGCAGAAAAGTGGTCGATGGCATTATCAAACACGTCGTGTTGGATAGACATGTCACTGGATAATATGAGATGGCGATGACACAGTCTCCAGTTGGTAAATATGCTTACATGAAACGACCCAGCTCTCCTAAGATCAACAAGCTGAGGACAACAGATGATGACTTGGCTTTTGACGATTTCTATATTCAAGTATTCGGACTCTGGCGGGTGATACAAAATATAGGAGCGTACCTTGACAACCTTGGAATACTCCGCAATCGTCCCAGCAGCGACGCCCTGGGCACTCCTGACAACCTGCCCGATGCATTTTGCGATGTTGGTTAGACTTCCCTCTGCTTTTGCGGACTTTTCGACTCCGATAACTAGGTTGGGAACCACATGCGTCGCAATTTGCCTGTCTGCCTGCACCAGGGCTGAGAAAAAGGTAAGCAAAGAGTCCAGAGCCGCTCCAGAAACCAGGGGCGAATGAGCGATCATATATATATCAGAGAGCAGTTCTTTCTCGACCACTGGGAATGTGATGGAAGGTGATAATTCCAGAAGAAGAGCGAGAATGGAAAGTGCTTGCGAAAACAGAGAAATATCTGAAGTGCCGATGTAAAGTTTGACCTGAGGAGCAAGGGAAGGTGGGAGGTCTGCAGGTATTCCGGATTGATATCTGCCGCACGAGTTGTTAAGCTATTGTGAAAGTTGGAAGCGAAACTTACCTTTTTAGCAAGGTGTCAATGGCGGTGAAAACCTCGGGCTTTCCACCCCGTCCACTCTTCTTTAATGGGACCATGATCCATTCCAAACAAGAGTTGACCCATTGGTCATTGATGTCTACCTCCCGAGCGACCTTTGTGATAACCTTGACTGCTCCCGCAGTGTTACCACTGGTACGACATATTGCTTGCCATTCCTTTCCACCCTTGGACTTCATCATATCTGTAGCACATATCCAAAGATCTGCCACGCATTCTTCCGCACAACCTCGGACCTCCGCATCTGTATCGTGTGTGCTTAGCCGCTGAAAAGCTTCATCGTAGACCCGTTCAGTCCAGTCACTATTCCTCACTGGTCGCATCGCATTTAGCAACGCAGAGAAGACACGAAATGCTTCAGATGCAACTCGCGGGTGACGCTCCCTCAGAGACTTGAGAAGAACGGACGTAAGCGGTGGTAGTGACGAGTTAAATACTGAAGGTGTGTGTGTCGAGAGGAAAATGGCAAGGAAAGAGAGGCATGTTAAGTGCAATGTCGACGTTGTTGTAGTTGGAGACTGGGAAAGTATGCTTTTCGACGTAGCAACGATTGGTCCAACTTGACCGGACAGAGATCCTGGTAACACACCAAGGAGAGTATAGAGCAGCTGGAACCCAGCTTGTACAGTTGCCGGCGCAGTCTTGGGCGGTTTGAGCTGACCGAGTAGAGCTTTCGACAACGCAGGGACTTGTGATCGTAGAAGTGTATATGGCGTCTCCTCAACATCCATCCGCTCTTCGCTATCGCGCTTCCTCTTCCCACGGACAGTAGTATCTCCATCCAAACTTTCGGGAAGGCCGCCATGCGTACTTGTTTGACTCAGAAGTGTGGCATAAGCGGCCCATACCTCAAGCCGAACCGTCTCTTCCCTGTCGTTAAAGCGTGATATCAGGACGGCAGAGACGGTCTTGTATAGAGGAATCAGTAATTCCGGACGAGTAACAATTACCGCTGATAGCAGCTTTGCCGCAGAGCGACGGATCTTGTACGAGGTATCTTCGTCGTCAGAGTATCTAGAAATAATCAATATCACGAACTGGCCAGAATGTGTCAACTGACTGGTCAAGTTCTCCGTCGTCGTCGTCATCATCATCATCTACATCTGCCATTTCCTCGTCTTCCCCATCATCACCAGCGTAATTCTTGCCCGTCGTTAGTGTGGTCCCATGATCCGAATCAAATCGCACTTACAGGATCATACTTAATGTATTGGATCCCCACTTGTACCATGGAGTCTACAAATGGCGTGGCCTCTCCGGGAGACCTCAAAAGCAATGTTTCCAAAGCCTTTGATACGTGAGTCAAAACTAGATATATCTAGGCGCATATACGCACCTGCAAACATCCCTCCCTTAACTCATCATCGTCGCGTCTCACTGCCTGAAGTAGGCCAGGTACGATGTCCCCTAACGATGGCGTCAACTGCTGCGGTGATTGCCTGAAGATCGCGGCGACAAGGTTTACTGTGGTCCTCTGTCGTTCTACGTCGGCGTTCGCTGCGAGAAAAGGTAAAATGCTGTCCTGGAGTAAGGCCGCGAATAAGCCTGGCGGAGCGACGGGAACAAATTGAGACAACGTGGAAATAGCACGTTTTCTGACAGCAGGACGTGAGTGTGTCAGGAGGGGAGCAATGGCGACAAGTGGCTGGGGGTTCAAAGAAGGATCTGCAAAGTGGGCTGGAAAGCGGGTGATGAGAATCGATAGTGTCGATAGTGTCTCCAGTAGGGTCTCGGGTGGAGTGTCAGACTAACGTAGATGTTCGTTAAAGAAAGAAAAAAAACCCTCAGTTAAGTCGATCGTACGTTGGAAACTTGTACAAGCAGCTTTGGAGTGAGTTTTGCGCATGCTTTTCCAGCGATCTTGCCATCTGGAGGGAGCTCCGAGGTAATGGTCTTCAGGGCTAAGGAGTGGCGTCAAACCCATCAACTGGCACAATCTGAAAGTGCGAACCAAGTCCTGATATATCTCGTAGCTCCTCGTCCTTTCCAACCGAATAGTTGATGAGACTGTCTACGACAAGCTCCATCTGGCTCTCTCTGATAATCTTGATGAGTTGTCCGAGACTTGAAGTACGTGCGCCACGCGATCATTAACATGGTGCAGCCAGCTCGGAACACGGATATTGAACACACCACTTTACCGCTTGGTTCTTGACCTCAGAGATTGTGTCTTCGACCAGTTTAAGAACTTGGCGGAGAACTTTGTTTTCAGTGGTCTCATCGCCGAAGAAGCTGTTTGGATCCTGCTTGATTTCTAGCATTAGATCGTTCAAGCCCATGAACCTGTCATTCAAATTCGAAAACACCAGAATCAACGAATCTGACGCGTCTAGGGAGTAGGAAATTGCCAACCTAAAGTCCTGATCGGTGGATTGCATCTAAAAATCCCATCGTGAACTACTGGTGCATACAAGACAACGAGAATAAATACTTTCTCCACTAGACTATTCATTAGATATGTTTTCGTCATTTTGGAGGAGGGGTGAGTAAAAGACGCTGGCGGCGAGTTGGAACTTGGGCGCAGACAGGAGCCACCAAAGTGGCACTTGTTGATTGTGCACTGCCACCACGTGGTGCGCCTTTCGCAATCTATCAAATTTTTACTCTCAGAGAAGCTGGATACAATAGGGTGCGTATGTGATATTTAACGATACAAATGCAGCGAGGAAGAGCAGATAAACCAAAACCATTAGTCAAATATGGAGGAAGGTGGACCTCAGTTCGTTTCTTCAACTCATTCATGAGTCAAGTGACTCATCGCTTTCGGATTCCAGCCAGCCAGCATCCGATAGCAATTTCTGTGTGTTTTCGATGTCCGGTTTGATATCTCCGTTCAGCGGTGCAAACCACTTTCTGAACTTGCTCTTCACCACACGGAACTCGACACACCAAAACAGCCCATCGTCCTGTGATTACGTTATAAATCCACGGTTGAGATCCGAACAGCCCAAGCCTGACTCAGTCACTGTACTTACATATCTCGTCTTTCCTTTCTTTGCTTGGCCCACGACTTTGCCGCGGTACCATTCGCCATCGCTGCCACAGATCCAGACACTGTCACCGCCCTTCCAAAGATAAATTAAAATTAAATGCCTCGAGGTCTCTGGAGTCACTTACCCTGAAACGATATGGCCACGGCTCGTTGAGTTCGTCCGGGCGCGTTTCCGAAAATATGGGATCCGCCCACTTCCCATCATCCCAGGTGGCGAGGTCGATGGGCAGTAACGGTACAACAGGACGCCCCTTCACTGTGCTGTAATATTGACCACTGGTATTCGGACTGAAGTTCATTGCGGGAGACATGGAGATGTGGATTGAAGGTGCTTGGATGACGTTGGGCATCAATGCCAGCTACGGCTCTTATACGCTGTAATGGTGGTTGGACCCGAAGCCTGAGTACTGAGTGGTCAAGGCACAGGTCTTCACAGCTTGTGCTTTCCTTTGTTGTGTGTAAATCTGGAAGTCTGTGGAGATGCGCTAAACAATTAAATGTTACAGTCACCTGGGAACACAATGGGTTGTTATTGAGTTCCAAGCGTGCAATGGACTGGTACTTGAAGCAGAGCTTTGATGGGGCATTAACCCAGGTGGTACTTGTTTCCATTGAATTGCTGTCAAATGACTGTTCTACAGGATACCCAATTGGCCTACTGTGGTGACTCTCCACAGCGATCACATAGTAGGTACTACCTTCGATCTTCATCTGCACTTTCGATCGATGCTGTAAAGCCTGTAAAGACAAAAAGTGGACTCTGTAACATGTCGACGCCGGAAGCGAGGCTTGAAGTAGAAGCTGTAGTAGTGCTGCCAATTTGCAAGGTGGTGTTGTACTATAAATACCCAGGATTATTGGCAAAGGCTCCCGCCGGCGACGGGACCTCCACCATGCACCTTCAACGTTACTATCATCTTTCCCGGCAACCCGCCGGATCTTTGGCCTCTGGAGTGGCTACAATTGCACCTTACGACTTTTTACCAAGCCGCATGTACAGTTTCTCAGGCTACACTGGCAACAGCGGCCGATTTTGGAATGTCACAGGGTTACTACGAATTGCCTCGATCTAGTCCTACACGCGACGTACTAATCAAAAGGATCGAAGCCGAACCATTGTCAGTTGATATCTAATCGTGTCATGGTGCGATTATTGCCTTTGCCTGTTTGACCAATCGCATGAAGTTCTTTGCGAAGAAGGGTCCCCCCCTTTCAACGAGGTCAACCGGTGTCTGTCCGTCCAGATTGCGTGCATAAGGATCGGCGCCAGCATCGAGAAGTATCTGGATTGTCCACCACTCCCCTATCGCATTGTCACAGAACACGTGTCGCAGAAAGATATGAAGTGCTGTATCCCCTTCGTCATTGACAACGCATGGATCAGCGCCTTCGCGGATAAGGAAACGTGTCATCGCAGCACCCAATTGACATTGACACAAAACATTAGGTTTATCAAAGAGCGCAGACACAGCAGAAAGCAGCACATCAGATGGAAGTAGCACTCCTTGTGAGAGCAAATACTTTAACACTGAAAGGTGATATCGTTTTGCAGCGATATGGAGAGGTGACTTTCCAGCTGAATTACACAGTGACGCGTCGCATCCTAGGTGAACAAGGAGTTTGGCGGTCTCCAAGCAGTCGTTCTCGTCTCCAAATTCTACAGCGCGATGCAGGGCGGTGTCTCCATTGGGTGCTAGCGCGTGCACATCTACACCAGATAAAGTGGAAAGAAACCGGACTGCCTGCACTTTGTTTAAGGATCTCCCACAAGAGGCAGCAGCGAGAAATGCACTAGGGGGGACTGATGTGCTTTGTGACAAGAGATACTCCATGACATCGAGGTCCCCAGAGATTATCGCAGCAAGCAAAATACCCGGAGAAATTGATGCGCCTTGGGAAAGGAGATACTTGGCGACATCGAGTTGTCCATATAGCACTGCGGTATAAAGAGGCGTGTGCCCATCTGAATTGCAGGCATTTACGTCGCATCCAGCTCCAATCAGAATCTTGGCGGTTTCCAAGAGATCACTTCTAAAACTGACTCCTATGGCCAGATGCAGTGCTGTATTGCCTTTGGTTGTGATGGTGGTTATGTCAGGCCCTTTGTCGATGAGAAAGCGGACCACATGGACAATAGTCGTACATTGGGCTAAGGTAGCTGCGAGCAGAATATCCGGGGGCAGCGGTACACTGAGAGAGAGCAGGTATTTGATGACGGAGATGTACCCTCGTTCCGCTGCCACATGCATGGGTGTCCAGGAAGTCACGCTGAATGCATGGGGGTCGTTCCCAGCAGCAACGAAGAATTCTGCACACTTTAGAGCAGAAGATTCAGAGCCGTGAAAGATAGCATAGTGGAGTGGAGTATCCCCATCTGCAGTGATAGCATGTACATCTGCCCCTTTGTTGATCAATAACTGAAGTACTTGTGGTGTGGCGTGATTGTAAGATAGAGTGAGAAATATGTCGGGTGGGACCAGTGCACCTGGAAGCGACAGCAGGTGCTCCATGATTTTCATGTATCCTCGTGTTCCAGCAGCGTGGAGTACTGTTCGTCCATCGATATTGCATGCAGAGGGATCACATCCAGCTCCCACGAGAATCTTGACTATTTGGAATCTAAATTGTTCATCTTCCCAACCAGCACAGGTCATTGCAAGGTGCAACGCAGTGTCTCCATTGAGTGTGCTTGCGTTGGGGTCTGCGCCAGATTTAAGGAGGAGTCTAACCATGGCTGTGAAGTCGGCTGGGTCGTAATATAATCTCCTACACGCTGAGAGCAAGATGTCCGGGGAAACTGGTATGTTTAGCGAAATAAAATATTTGATGACTGAAATGTGTCCCATGACCACTGCAATATCGAGACACGTTTGACCAAGCCAGTTCGTGATGCGCAGACCACACCCAGCCGCAACAAGCATCTTAGCAGATTCTAAACGGGCGACAGAGGTGTCTGTCGATCCGTAACGGAGGAATGCGTGAAGCGCGCTGTCGCCATTAACAGCTACGGCTCTAGCATTGGCGCCCTCCTCGAAAAGAAATCGAATTATGGAGGATGACAGGCCTGTGCCACACATTTCTCCTCCAAACAAGATGTCTGGCGGTAGGGATGCACCAACAGAAAGCAAATGCCTTGCAACAGACAGATCTGACAGGTTGACTGCAATATGTATTGGTGTCGCACCCATCAAATCGTACACGGATGGACTGCAGCCTGCTTTGCATAGGAGCTTGGTTTTCTCCAAACAACTCTTCGTGTCTCTGGTGCTTCGCACTGCATGATGGAGTACAGTAGATTCGTCTGCAGAAGCAGCATGGATGTTGGCACCATTTTGAATGAGGAAACGAGTTGTTTCTACATCAGATCGTTGATTCCATAAAAATGATCGCCTCAGATCGAGCAAGATGTCTGGAGGAAGTTTCATTTTCAAATCTGAGAGTAGACGCTGGATGCTGGAGATATCTCCTGTGTGCGCAGCATTCCGAAGGAGTGCCTCAACAAATGATGTGTGGCCAGCACTGGCAAGATCACAGCCAATCTGTTGGAGTCTCCGAGCCATCACAACCACATCACCCTCTGCTGAGTTCGTCCAGTCAAGCCAGTTTGCCAAACCATGTAGTGCGGGTATAAGCAGCTTCTCGTTCAGAACATCTATTGCCCACTCCGTGAATTCATCTGTTTGTAGCAACCTTGTGAGGATGTGGGCATCAGAATTGTGGGAGTATTTCCGCCTTCTAAAGAGTGGGTTGGAGAAAAGTCTATGTGGCACAGGACTCCCCTCCTCTAAGAACAAATCAACCAACCCCGAGTCACCAGCGCCGACCGCAGCTTCGATAGGCAAGCCGGAAAGGAAGTCGTGTGTTTCAATAAATTGCCCAGATAAACCGAGTTTAGCACCATGCCACAGTAATGTACGAGCATGTTCAATCCTCCCGGGCACAACATAAATGAGTGGATTGATCCCTTCCTTTTCTGTGACAGGTGAATAGCAAAGGAATAAATCCAGAAGCGGATCGGGAGCATAACGAATCAGAATATAGAGTACAAAATCATGTTGAAGACTTGGTAATTCAACGGCTCGGACGCGTTCAAGTCTTTGCAATTGCTCCCATTCCAAAGGGTGTTGTTGAATGTCCCTGTGAAGCGCCAGAATGGAATCTAAAATCCGATCCGTAGGCTCGACATAAGAAAGATGGTGGAAACCATAATCCAACACATAGTCAAGGAGTGGGTGATCTGAAAACACTTGATATATCAGATATCGATATCAGAAAAATCATAGTAGACGACTCCTTACCATCAGAGTCTTGCAGTCCCAATGTGAGGCAGGCTGTAATGTAGCCCATGCATTGTTGAGCTACTTGCGCATGAGCATCTCGCCAGTTGATGTGATACATGTGATTTTCCTGCACAAAGTTTCCTACAAGGTATTCCTATTCTTGGGTGTTTAGCAAGGTAGCAGGGCTGATGAAGCTATGTAGTACTGTACCTTAACACTGAAATGAGACAACTGAACAATGTCTGTTTCTTCAGTATGTGTCACCAGACTGCTTAACGAGTCCAGCAGTGCGTGTCCGTGTATAGGCGCGGAATCCGGGTTCAGCATCCGTAGATCGAGGTCAATCGAAAGCGCTTCGACAATTTGACACAGGCTTAATGGTTGAAGGGCAGAGACAATCCACATAAGAGCACGCTTTGCTATTATATCCCCCCTTTCTTCTTTGCTGATCGCCAGAAGAATTCGTTGATATGTTGCATCCAATCCGATCGGTAAGCTGTAAAGCGCCTCTCGGATTTCCGAGGTGGTGAAACATCCTTTGAGAGTTTTCAGTTGGCACTCGATCCAGCGGAACCTGGACAACACAAAAATTAGCCACATAACGAGAAAAATGATTTGACCGCCTACATTCCATCAGCTTCATGGCACAACCTCTCAATAACGTCTTCCTTCAACACAGTCCCTGCATCCCTAAGCCTGCGGTGGGAATCAACCTCCCTCCTAACATGCAGTCTGATGTCCATATCCACCTCAGTCGACATCTGTTCCAAGGAAAGCGACAGGACCCCAGAAAATCTATCCTTGATCACCTGAAGGGGTCGGCTGATCGCGAAGAGCCGCACCCCACCTTCATTCAAATCCATCAGAGAGCATAGAAGGTTCTCGATGTCTTTGCACTCGTCCAGTGCATCCACGACAACTAAGGGTGGGCGTGGATATTGTTTGGCGACACGTAAAGTTAGGGAGGCGAGTCGCTTAGATTTACCAAGAATTGTATGCTTTTGAATCTTCTCTTTTCCTAGAACATCAAGAATATCTCCAGGATCAACCCCAAGATCACGAAGTCCCTGCAACAGCTGAGAAAGGAGTGAACGCATCACCTCAGCAGCGATAGTAGAGCGCTCGTTCCGGAAATCGCAGTAGAAGAACGCAAGCAGTTCGCCTTTGTCCATCGTATTTTGGATCTTATTGATCACAGAGGCACTTTCCCGAAAATGAATACTAATCCTGAATAAAATATGATGAAAGCGCACGCTAAGACCGATTTACCGGACCCGGCTAAAGCCATATAAATGTTAACCCGCAGAAAAGTATTGCGTTATGAGATTCGTACGTTTCCCATGCAACCATAAAAACACATCACTTGCATGCCTCCACGTTTGGTATTCATCAGTATCAGGTAGCCACGCGCACGTATTCCGTTGTCGCAATTCGAGCGTGTCCTCATGCTTTTCTGTGCAATCCCATGCGTCAAGCCACTCCAATATTTCATTCAACCGTGTCCCTACTCACAATGGCCTTGTCAAGAACGGCATGACACGAGATATGATGGTGAACGCACGATCAATTTCCGACCAGGTCTTCTTTTTCCAGGATCGTTCGACGAAATTAGTGTTCCGATCGACGAGGCCTCGTCTGATACTTTGAGTATTAATCGAACGTCCCTTTGGCTGTCCCATGATAATAGCGCCGTGATTCCTGTGAACACACATCAAAGCCAATGGGACTGGATGAATCCCTAAAGCTCTCACCATACATTGGTGTTGAACAAGAAATAGAAGTAAACCCTGTGTTTCTCAAAAAAACTGAATAGCTTGGTTGGATTTGTCTTCGATGGGTGCCGAGATAAAAATATTGCGGAGCGTCGACGCGACACCGCTCGGACTTGATTTGACCAATACTTCCATTTCATGTAGTACATCTAAGCATGTCTTGGGCTCCCTGCTAGATAGCCAGGTCTCTAGCCGATCGTCGACGGCAGAGTCTGCCGAAGGAGAGTACTTAAGTGCTTCTGCGAGCAAGGTCTGCGATGCAGCGACGATCCTATGCAGGTCTCCCGCCAATTGCCTGCGTGATACGTCGTTCCCGCTGCATGCGCGAACGACTAAAGAGTCGATGACTCGTTGCGAGGCTGATGCAATGGCGATGAGAGTTTCCTGGACTGAATCCATGGCGTTGATATCTGCTAGTAAGACGTTTGCATGGCAAACCACAGCTTGTGAGATATTCTGCACGTACGATCACGAGTAGTGGGGAATAATGAAACTAGTATTGAAGGTATAAATCTTATTAGCCGCATGTTTCTAAGAATGCAGACGGCTACTTACAAAGAGTAT
>JBBPME010000437.1:0-11011 GCA_038090155.1 Rossbeevera pachydermis
GTCGAGCTGAGTAATCATGGAAGACCGCAACTCATTGAAAATGGGGAGTTCCTCGAAAGCTGATGCCTGCATCGTCTTGTCACAGAGGCGACCGGTAGTGGTATCGATGAGCACACGGGGAATGTCAAGGATGGTCTGTTCAACAATCTTGCGTATCTCTGGCGTTGCGTCAAGATACTGACTTCGCATAACTATCGGTACAAAATTAGCTGGATGGAAACATACGAATGAAACAGACTAACCCTGAATTCGTGGGTCAGGAGAATTGTCCATCCTCGACAGCATGACCTTGAATGCATTGAATGCCTCGTTGTAACGACCCATGCTATGTAATACGGCGTGTTTCCTTTTATACCTCAGGTGTTCCGTAGCCTGATTCTACCGTTAATTCGTGAACCTATCCTCCAGCGAATTACTTGTACCTTGCAGCACTTGACTATAATCTTGTTGATGTTTGGCGGGTCAAGCGAGAGCGCATTGGAGTAGGATTCGATGGCTATGTCATGGCCCCCCGATTCCATTGCATCATCACCTCTCTTTTCCAGCTCCCTGATACAACGCTGTCGAAAATCTGAGATGTTGATGTTCTCAGCGAGGTCGCAGATCTCAGCATTTTCATTCCGGCTACTCACTCGATTCCCATTGGGATCGTTCATCTGGGGCACTTATCTCCTGCGATAGTTCACGCTGCATCTTTCGAAAACATTGGATAGCCTCTTCAACACGATGGCCATTTTCGAGAGCATCGCAGACCGCCCGATACACATGGAACTTTAACTTCGGAGGCTTGAGTCGAATAGCGTTAGAATCGCCATACTCTCTAAATGACCAAAAATGTCAAACCTTGTCTGTCTCTCCCGATGTGTCATTAGCTGAGCTACAATACAACGGTACATTCACCACTTCCGTTAGCAGAGCTTTCGAAGGCAAAGTGAGCAACGATTCAGCGGAGTAACAATGACACATAAAGCTTACTTCGGAGTTGGCGGACGATTGGCGCATCGGGCTTCGAATCTTTAGTTATCTCGAGAATAGATTGTGCGACATCATATATGCGATCGTGAGCACATGCAACTTCCCACTGGTGCTCCTTGTCGTGTGCACGGAGCGCATTCTGGGACGCAGTAAGCTGTATGCGGAGATCTTGGACGGTTTGCTCAAGTTGGCCTATATAAAAAAGGGGTGAGGAACCCAAAAGCCCAGATATAGCAAACATACCTAATAGTAGAGACTCGTTGGCATCAGTTAGTTCGTTTTGGGGGGTGGCACGCGTGTGGTGGATTTCCTGTGTTGGTACGTTGATAGATGCGAGTTGGACACGGAATTCCTGAACAGTTTTCTCGAGCCTATTGACGATATCATCCTCTGATGGGATTGAAAATGAGCACGGCGGAGTCATTCGGATAGTAACCCCATACTTTTGCGCGCGTCTCTCGCACGAATGTCCATAACTATGCCGTAGAAATCCGGTCTTTCAATCTGCAAGCGACGGAGTTCTCGTTCCAAGCGCAACTAGCAAAGAAAATGATAAGGGCGTGAGGTCACACAAGCACGCGGATACTTACATCTTCGCGGTAAGGTTCTGGAAGAATGTTGAGAAGGTTCTTAAGTGTGATTGATCTGTTTCCAGCGATGGCAATGTCGCAGTTTGGTGAGATGGCCATAGACGAGATGTTATGGGAGTAGCTGATGACGGTCCCGATTCGTTGATGCGTCGTGGTGTCCCAAAGTGAGAGCGATGAGTTAGCGGAGGCTACGATGACCGTGTCGTTGCATGCCAGAGCAATGCATTTTGGTTGGTCGTCGCTGTGAATGCGCCATTTTACACGCGTCTCTTTGGCGGACACGTCAAGACAATGAATGTCGCCATCGTGAGACAGGGCAAAGAGGCATCTGGCAGCTCTTGCCCAGGCGAGGGATTCGTTATGACTTGAGCTGACTTGAATTGGAAAGCTCGCAAGCAATTTCCCACTGTGGCTCTCGTAGACCCGAACAGAAGACGAGGCAGTGGCGAGGAATTTCCCGCCAGGAGAGAACTTGACCGCAGCGACCCTGGCATCATGTTTCAAAGGGTCGAGCAGTCGTTTGTCTGTGGGGAATGTCCAGACGCTGACTGTTCTGTCGTCCGATCCTGTCGCGAATTTCTTGCCATCGGCCGAGATGTCCACTGCATGCACCTCGTTTTCGTGTGCTTTGAACTCGATGACCTTCTCGTTGGTCGTCGCGTTCCATGCCGTTACTCGACCGTTCTGTGTCCCACACAAGACCCACTTGCCGTCTTGCGACTCGGAGACAGCAAGATTGAAAACAGTATTTCCAGCGTCCATTGGGTTCCCTGCTTCCTTGCCATTGAATTGCCATCGCCGGATATTCTCTTCCCAGCCCCCGGTCACAATGTGTTCCCCGCGAGCAAGAAACCTGACTGAATGGATGTTGTCCTGGCCCGGGGTTGTAATCAGATTCGTGTCAATCAAAACATTGGAAGGGAAGCTTGTCGATCTCTGAGGATGTATCTGTCAATAAATGCTCTGTTGTTGGTCGCCGATACTCCCACCTGCTGACTGCTGTCAAATGGATCTATTTCTTCGTCAGCACCGTATGTCAATGGTCCTGCTTTGACTCACAAGTCATTTGCCTCAGTGTGGACATCATCTTGGACATACTGGGGGTGTCCGGAATACGGCACACAGGTGAATATCTCGTCGTTCGCGCTCAGGTGCATCAACTACCCCCTGCCCTGGGCGCTCGTTTTATCGATGGCGCCCCCTTATGCAGGGGTTCGCTTGGATTGCGTCTGCCACACGCCCCACACGGGAAAAATTGCCTCCTCACTCAACACAGACGATGTTTCCTCATCCTTGACGCGATTCTCAGAAGATTTCCATTTCCCTTGTGATCTATCTCCCATCTAAACTATATTCATGCGAAACACGGCTCGAACTCTTGTAGCTTATGGGATGGTCGGGTCAATCTTTCGTCCGGGGTCATAGTGGCATTCAGCTCCTTGGCCCTTTGCACCTATGAAGTCGATACATCCGCTCCTGGTCATACATGACGAGTGTGAGCAAGCATGTCCTGATGCCAACCCAGGTGATTTCACATCCGTTTAATCGATTCTGAAGACGCTGAATCATTGCCCGATAGTGGTCACACGCAACTGATCAGATCTAATAAGTTCTATACACACCTGAAATTATTGATAAGAACTTGTGATATGCGTCAGGTGCTCTCAAATACTGTTCACGCCGATGAATACGGGGAGCCTCACCAATGTGGAAACGACACCCAGCGGATGTGCTACCTCTGTCTCTTGTCTCGCTTCAATAGCGATTTTACCTAAGGAAAACTAGAGCATGATAGTGTATGGAAGCGAGATGGAGTGGAAACGCCCAGGTAGGTAACCGTGCGATCAAAAGTTGATTCGGAACACATACAGACGTGTATTTCCGGTAACGAATGGACTCAACGCCGAATATATTCGAATAGGTGAAGGTGTTGTGCTGACAGACCCTTAGGAACCGAGGGAAAGGGGCTTCGCGCCCAATATCATTACAATTGGTTCAAAACCGGTCGAGATTATCCACGTTCCGTCAAGTTCTCCCTCACGGAAGGATACCGTGTCTGAGGGGACCGTGTCAATAGGAAGCAACAAAGGCAAGTCTTCTTTACGATGCCGCAGTCTCACGGCGGGACGGCTTGTGACCGGAGTCGACTGACATCCTGACGCTTTTGGACGCAACAGAAGTGCCAACTGAGTTCAAAGTAAAAACAGAGGTGATGAGTCATTCAAAAGCTTCGGCAGCATTCTGGTCCATCACACTCACCCCCTCTCTCCTTTTTCCACCTGCTTCTCGACTGCGACACTTGGAATTGTCAGGGGCGACATTCCAAAGGAGATATCTCTATTACGTTCCCAGGGAAATACTTCATCCCTCTGTATGTACGCTAACATCGTCAAGGTGTTCATTTCTAAATTCCATGTTATCCATCCGGATTGCATTGCTTGGCGCTCCTTCATGGCACATGTTGTAGATGCCCACCGCTCTCGTCCAACCTTGGCGCAGTTCAGTTTCTCACCATAACCATATCGATCCTTGCGAGCGTGCGTGATGTTCTGTCCAGCAGATAAGATTCCGGTCGGAACCTCTGCAATACCATTTCCGCATTCGCAAGGGCGGCCGTGCATGCCACTTTAGATTTGGTTGCGTGGCGCAAGGAACTCGACTCAGGGATGGCAGTGGGGGGGTACTACATGTTTGTTCAACCGCCAAAGATCTTGCCTATTCCATAATTCCATCTACGCCACACCTTCAAATGCCAATCGGCCACATCTAAATTCATAGAATTACTACATAATAAAGTACTAATATATTACTATAGGGTATACATGATAGAGAATCGAGATGTTCGTTCAATCTCCCAGTCCAACTATAATCATAGGGTATTCATACATGGCAGCGGAACTGCTCTCTTGGTAACGTCAAAATCCAAACATTCGGTTTGAAGAATCTTCACCGAGAAAGGCAGTGGTCAAACGTAGACCTCGTCATTATCATATATCGCCTGCGGTCTGTACTTGAGCAGCGCGCAATTCATCCTTTCCTTCACCGTGTGATGGAATTTGGGTCCCTGGAATGGTATGGACCGTCCCTTTCCCTGATTGATCCTACGTTGTCAAATCAGACAAAATTCGACGGCAACGCTTCTAAATAATTAAATAAACTTACCTCCATTCATCGTGCCACTCTCTGTCACCATCCTGCCAGACGTTCAAGACAGGCAAGAACTCCAGCACCCACCAAAACAGGTTCATTCTCAGCTCGTCGTACAGCGGTGCATGGGCGTCCGAGCGCTCGGGGAAGGCCACAGTATCTCGGCCCACCGACTCAGATGTGTCTGGGGAAACCCCAATGGCGTGGCCACTGCCACTTGCATTGCCGTCACCTTTAAACGTACAATGTGTATCTGGACCTGACTGCTTCTGTTCTGGTACGGCCTGTGGCTGAGGGCAGAGGCACGCGAGCTTGTCGGTGTTGAAGCGGATCCCACATCCAGACTGTATGATGTGTTCCACCATCCAGCGCAACGGGATTTGCGCTAGCGAAATGTCGACGTCGTTTCCAACGTTCCCTCCACCGACGTCTAAAAAGAGTGGAGTTGAGCCATTTGAGCAAGAGCGAACTGATTGGTGGAACTCCGAACTGACCACAATGACATCCTGAGAACCATACCTCGAGCACGTCTGTAGGGAAAATTTCCTCGGGGACGAAATCGGACTGCGCCTCGCCATTCTTTGAAGCTGCTTCATCATTGGACACGAGTGAGGTGCCAGTACCGGTCATAATTTTACAACTCTGTACACTTTGGTAGGATGGGCTTTTTTCATGCTTTCTCCTGAACAAATGCTTGACTTTGGACAGGATGGAATTAGATTTCTGAATTGTCGCGCTTTTCTGGTCGTCTTCCACAGGCCAATGGTACAGTTTTGGCCGGAATCTGGCACGCCGCTAGATTCTAAGAGTGAGAAAAGCTTTGTGTATATTTTTGAATAGACCATACTTCGTCAAGAGAAAGCGCGTGCCGGAATACCCTGATAGCAGTGTTAGAGTCCGTGAAGGGCAATGAGCGACTGATGAGCACTCCAGTACTCTGTACAGTGTCCCTGACATCAAGTAAGAAACAGAGACAGTCTACAATCTCGATGGTAGCCTACCATACGCCCAAGAAATCGACCCTGACGTCTTGTGAGAAAGTCTCCTTGAATCCGGCAGCGAGCCTGATGCCCTCCTTGTCGGTCCGAGTATACGCCTTGTAAGCAAAGTGAACTTGTTGTAGGTTGCCCTTCGGCAGCAATCCAACCTTCACGCCATTGATTATGCTCCGAGAGGCACACGAGGCTATATATAACTTACCTTATCTAGCATTCCGGCCAACGCACGTGCGGTGTAAGCGCCACGAGAAAAGCCTGATTTCGTTGGGTTAAGCTTGATGAAAGTAATATATCATTAACATACCAAACAAGCAAATTTTGTCTCCGGCGCGATAATTGTCCATCAGGAACTTGTAACCCGCCATGACATGTTCTTCCAAGTACCTAGGGCCGCCCTCCGTCATGCGTTCTTATCTGTCATGGACAGTACATGCACACATACCAGGCGACTGCTTTGTCCAAAAGCGCTGCCCACGACGTCCACAGCGGTGAGACGACTCCAGTTGCAAAATACGTGCCAATCCCTGGCTGGTTCATATTAATCGAACTCCGAATGTATTGAAACTAGCAAACGTACTTGATAATAAACCACTTGTTCGTCTGGACAGTCTTTGCGGAGCAGGGCACATAGTTTGACTACGTTGGTATTCTGCGTCTGTTAAGCTATGCTGTGTATACCCATGTTCAGATAATGACGCACCGTGGAGTCGTACTCTCCACTTGTTCCATCGAAGCAAAGAACAATGGCACGCGGTCGGACAGTGGGGGACGTGCTAGAGTCACTCGATGCCATATTGTTGTGGAAACTACGAGAATGGTTGAGCTCAGACGGGATAAAATGATACTTGCTACCTATATATAGAGACCTCCCCCACTTTCCCTGATAAAACGGGGCTGATCTTTGCGGCCGGATAGCTAGATAAACGCCTTTGTTCATGTTTTTGAACCGCCGGTGGCGGCGGTGCACAGGCTGTTCGATGAGATTTGATTTAGACCCTTGCCAGGGTCAGCATAAGACCGCTGTCGTTTGACCCTCTTTCAACGTTCAGCTTTCGACAGCGTAATAGCGGCACAAAAACAATTTGGAGCCTAAGCGCCAGGCGGACGTGGATAGGCTCTTGACGAGATTACTACATAATACTCGTAGCTTATTTGTTCTCGCCCAAATGCGTCGACGTCCAACGGGCAATCGCTGGCAGGACTGTCCAGCCAGGTCAGGGCGGCATTCAAGAAAGAGACAGGCAGTCGCACCCGGATCTATTTGTTGACTAACAAGCCGACACATGACGTTCCCCCAGCTTTTCAAACAACCTATTTTTGTGCTGTGGCACAGATCGCGATGTCAGATGTCCGTGGAAGGAGGCTAACCAAGATATTTGCCGACGGCCGACGCCTCGCCGTACTGTATCTGGGTTCAGGCCAACCGTTTCAAGCCACAGTGCCCTGGGCCAGCCTAGGTACTGTATATACCCACCTTGGCTCAGACGCTCTTCCCTTTCTGCACAATGTAGTCAGAGACATTGCTTCAAGCATCCGATCAACAAGGTTGCTGTGTCAAAAATTTAAGAGGATACTGTAACTGATCCACACATACCGTACGTGGGAACGCATCGCAGCTGCGAAGAGCCCGGTCTCGAATACAGGTGTTCAATTGATAGTTGAAACTTGGGAAGAAGCAAATGCGCCATGAGGGACCTGTTGAGATACGCTACACTTAGTCTACTACGCACCTAGCTTTCCATTTCGGTATAATATTCCCACGTTGCTCATTACTTACAGTTCCGGACCGCTCCGTACATCCCTCAGTCGTTTTACTCCCTCGACTGAGGTATGCTGCTAATCATGCTCGTTTATACCATCGCTAACATGTACCTTAGTGCTCACTCTCATTAGGACCCAATGATTACTTCAAGCGCTAGCGTCGACATGGAAAATTTGCCATAAACACTCTTCCATTATCAAGAAGTCGGAGTAAAAACATTTCCGATCCGGGCCAACGGAATAAGCCCGATGCATCCGTGGCAGTCGCCTGTGCTTGATCGAAGCTAGTCATATTAGGATACCGGACATGGGGATTTGAAGGTAACTAGCAGCTGCCGATGATCAGAACAAGCTGTACGACTGTGAACGGGTTATGTCCGAGACGAATCCGAGGAGCTTCAAACTCCAACCTGGGCATCCGAACTACCCAAAGAGGTCAATAGGTTTCTGGATCAGTATACAGTGCACAATTGTCTGCGGCGATGCGTTGGGAACTCAATGTAGTCGGCGTGTGGCTGAAGATTTCTGTCTTTGGCTTTGAAGGCGTGGCAATACATAACTTGCCGGCTTCGGAGCCGCGTCACGAGGAGATTCCAAATGTAATGGAGATTTCAAATGTAATTTACATGAGATTTAGTCACTTGTTTTGAGTGAAGGAGCCAACTAGTCCGTATAACCTCGACGAGTCCGGTTTCCACTCGGCGACGGAAATGCAACTATTGTTCGAGGGATATGCTACAGATATACACGGTAAGTATTGTCACACGTATGAGAGACGTGAAAAAAATATGATGTCGTCAGGCAATGTGTAAGTACTAGACCATTGCAAAGTGCTTGCGATAGCCCATAAAGGCAGACTTTGCATCGGTGAGGAGAGTAGTGAGAAGGGCAATATCATTTTCTCCGAGGTTTGAGCGGTCGTCTTCATCGAGTTCTACACATGTCAACGATTCTGAAGACGACCCGCTCTCCTTCATCTGCTGAACCACCTTTCTCCTCCACCGCTGCCATACCTGGGTGTCATTCGGAATAAAATCTCGGAGGATCTTTCCAGGATCGATGCCACCATACGTACTCTCCATTCCATCGCAGACGAGCAGACAGGCAAAGACAGTCATTGTTGTCCTGGTCCCAAGATGGAATTTGTGTATCTTGGGTTTTCCGAGCTTCTGGAAGAGTACCTTCGCCTGAATCTTCTCCTTCTCTAGCGACGAGAGATACGAGTTATACACCCATGACACTCCAAGTGACCCAAGGAACATAATTTGACCAAAGAGCGCGCCTTGCGGGATGAGGAGAAGTTGGAGTAAGAACTGAACGAGGAGGAGTAGGGAACACAAGCCGATGGAATTATGCGTGGGCTCTCCGTCAAATTTCACTTGAAATTTTCCCTTTGTGATCGCGTTGACATCCTTTTCAGCTCCTTTCACCACGATCACCATATCGTCCCCTATCAACATCCCATCTCCTGGTGGCGCACCCGGCGCGGGTTTCTTGACGGTATCAAGGTGGAGCTCTCCGGAACCAATCACGAGGCAGGAAATTCCACTGGAAAAAATGCCAAGGGCTATCATTGAAAAAGAGAACCAGTCCGCAGTGATGGCGCACATTATGCAGGCTGCGAAGCTGGTTATGATGGGGATGAATGCGAGAATAGCATTGTCAATGGGTCTTTGGGGGACTTTTTCGTCATACTTAACGTCCTTCAGATCTAGAAAGGCGACGTTGCATGGGGCTGTTTCCCTCCCTGGAATGTGCACGAAACCTTTATCCTCCTTGGCTCTCTGCATCGTGAGGTATCCTAAGTGACCAGTCTGCAAGTCTGTCCCAGAAAGGGACGCCACGTATCTTGGACCTGTCCGTCCATCGAGCCCAAATGAGATTGCCGGTGTCTCGTTCGGGCCTGGGAACAACCCGTCCCATAGCCGTGAGTTGGCGATTCGGCCAAACCGCTTTGCAACGGTGTAACTTCCTGGCGAGTTGTACCACCCGAGCCACCTTCTGGCTGTGAAGAGATGTACGGTGGACATGGCAGATATGGCCTCTTCACCACCAAAGAAACCACCTACTCCAGAGGCATCGAGTGTGAATTTCGAACCATGAAGAGGTTCTGGGAGGACGGGCATCCAAATCGTGGGTAGGTACGTATTGTGTTTGGGTACTCATCTCGGGTTTCGTAGTGCGCTGGTATTATACTTGCCCTAGTAAGTTATTTGTGTGGAACAAACCGTGACCCAATAAAGCATTACATGCAGTGTCGACCCTTGATTGGGCATCACTATAGTAATAATTCCTATGAACTTGAACACGATATCTTCAATCATTCAGTACATTCAAGGGAGCGGAAGCTAAGCTGCCGTGACGAATATAAAATCAACGGACTTGTAAGAGGTACTTCAAGTGGAAAAATAAACTTGTGGTCCATAAAGTCAAGCATGAGCACTTGTTGAAGATGGCTTTATGAAAGGGACAAGATTCATTCCAGCACATAATTTATAACCTATGCCCGCCCTAGTGCCAAGCGTAAGACACGCACCGCCTTACTACTGTCATTACCGGTCAAGACTTACTTAATTGATCTGGCGTTGGCGTCGTTGAAGAAGACGCCTTGCCATGAAGCCATTCGACCGTTTGATAGTTGCTGTCCTAACAAATCGCTGTGACTTGGAGCATACTGAAGTTCCGCTCGGAGCTCCACTGAGTGACTTGCAGCCTCATGTCGAACCGGATGTAAAGGGAAAACTTTCAAGGTCCGTTCTCAAACGATCAGGATTGAAATGTCTCTGTGACAAGCACAGGATTTCTTCACCCTGCTGGCAGCTGCGCGGTACAGGATGCTGAAGTCGTGTTCAATGGCCCGTCATATTAGTACTACTATCCAGTAGGACAACCATCTCTCCTATAACCCTTTCTCCATCCCTTATATTACACCCTGTTATGCCTACAGCTAGCTCTGTCGCACCCAAACGGAAGGAGACAACGGGCTCCCATCAGGATCAGAAACAGCGCATCACCGAATTGGTAAGTCTTTCATATAATAATATGCACTTGGCGGTTACGGATTTACATCACAAAACCATAGATTAAGGAGGCTCAGGACCAGGCCGTTCACTCAGAAGCGGTGGCTCCTGTGCACGTCGTGGACGAAGTAGTGCAAGGTGTACTCTCTGGCATGCCCCTGCGCGTTATCGATCTGGACACGGGGACCTTTTCCTCCACTACGGACCTTCTCCGTTCTTTCAAGCGTTCGGCCGAGTACCAGGCACTCCTGTCTGACAAGACTCTCGCACCAGACAACCTTGCAGAAAGGGCGGAGGGTGTGACGCGCAAGTACTTTGCGTACGTCATGTTATCACACGTATGGGGCGAGGACGAGCCTCTGTACGGAGAAGTCAAGCTGTTCGCGAACATCCTCGAGTTGCCACCTTCTTCTCCCGGTACCCTCAAGCTGCGAACCTTTTGCCGCATCGCTAAACGGCAGGGTTTCCGCTGGTGCTGGAGTGACACGTGTTGCATAGACAAGACCAGCAGTGCTGAGCT
>JBBPME010000438.1:0-17563 GCA_038090155.1 Rossbeevera pachydermis
TAGCGCCGTCGACGCGTCTGCCATGCCGCGACATAGTGGTGTCGCCGTGACGCACTAGCCACCGTGACCACTGTTTAGCCGTGACGTGCTGCAGGTGCATCGCTGTGTGAGGATGAGGATGTACTCACGTGGTCATCGTTTGTGAGCAGAGGTCACGTGCTAAGTGTCACGTCAAAGGTCGTCAAGTCCGGCAGATTAGGAAATATAAGCTACATTTTATTATAATTTACTGCTACACTACTGAACTACTGTCGGGTTTGTCTGGCTGTGGCTCGGCTGTTCGTCTCTGTAAGTCGATCGCGGAGTTGTGACATAATGTGTTCCTGTTGGTCCCCTGGACTACTGTTTGGCCATGATTATCTGTGGACCCTCCTTGTGCCCTGTTAGCTGTAGTGCCTGCAGTACGTTGTGATGATATAATAATACAAGGCAAGCGCTGTCGTTATGCTGTAAGCGCTGTCATTATGCAGTAATAGCGTCGTCACCTGTTCGTAAATCAGGGATTTGCTGATGCATCTTGGTGACGGTGGAGCGGGGCCACTGGCAGGAGGTGCCTAGGCCGCCGATCAGCAAGTTGACTAGAAATGTAATCGCTTTCATTGCTCTTTCGTGGTCTCTAATTGGACCAAAACCGTATTTGTCGACCAAGGTGAGCTCATGCCGGGTTATAACTCGGGTACCTAGTCTTCAGCTCGGTTACATCTTGCTGATTAGTAGGCAGGGGCAAGGTACGCGCAGTGGCAGTGTACCATTAGCCTCTCGGCGAGCCTGCCATGGTAAGTGCACCTACATCGATCATCGATTGAGAGCTCGCTCAAGGCCACTTCAGCGGGGTTGGTTCCGCCCAAGTCACAGTTACACCAGTACTCGGACATCTCTCAGAAGAACACTGGCGTAGACGAAAATGTTGAGAGCAGAAAAAGATCAGACCACTTTTTGGAACTGGCATCGGCCGATGGTCTGTTATCAGACAAGTAAGCAGTAATTAGGCTCCGGACGTGACTCCGCCACCCGATGTCGGGACCAGGTGACGAATCCTTCTAGCTTTTGCCTGCGAACCCTTCCTGGTACTTTAGTGCATGTCAGGTTAGTCACGAGGTGCCGATTTGAATCTGTTTTCACTGCTACCTTACATCAGTATTTATTTAAAGGGTTAATCATTGTGGGACGAATGTAGGACGTGCTACCCTCCAACCGCCATAAAATCTACCCTATTCTCTTCTTTCAAGTGCCACTTGTCTGTCCACTCCAATCTCCATCCATTCCTGTCTCCCAATTCTTCAAGTCTATTTTTATCATTTCGTAGGTTTCCGTTCGTACCCATTCCCTTCCGGAGTGGGTACGTTGCATTGTTCGTCATGTTTCTAATTAGATCCTAACCTATTTAGCACTTGGATTTCTGCATCAGCTTGCAGTGTCACTGTCTCCTGGTAGCATCTCGCCAAGTCAAAGCCAACCCACCCAGCGAGAGAAAGACGAAATAGAAGTAACATCTAACGAAGTGGAAATGAATACACTTGT
This sequence comes from Rossbeevera pachydermis, assembly GCA_038090155.1. NCBI lineage: Eukaryota > Fungi > Basidiomycota > Agaricomycetes > Boletales > Boletaceae > Leccinum > Leccinum pachyderme. The sequence continues at coordinate 1,522 of JBBPME010000438.1, forward strand.
TATGAACCCACTGACTCGTAAACAAACCAAGGACGACGATACGGTGCTGAATAAATGTGTGGAGTCGACGGGTGACTACGCCAAGCACACAGGGGATGCGCCAGATGGAGGTCTCAAGGCCTGGACCGTCGTCCTTGGGTGCGTGGGCTGGTTTCTAATTCTACTCCGAGTACTGAGGACGTCGGGGTTCCTGCCTATAGAGCTGCCTTAACCATTTGTGCAACGTGAGTGGCTTCTCTCCTTGCAATTCGTGTCGTGCATTCTCAGCTGACATATTAAACAGTCTTGGATATGTCAATACATGGGGGGTAAGATAATACTTTCAATTTGATGGTTCCCAGATCATTGAGTAGGTGGCCTATGGCTGTCAAGGTCTTTCAAGAATATTACCAGGAAAATATACTCAAGAGCGAGAGCTCATCCACCATGTAAGTTATCTCGAATGAGCGTTTCCGTCATTGAAGTTGTTCACAGAGCATGGATCGGTTCTGTGCAGGTATGTTGAACTTTTTATCGTCATGCAGACCACATATACTCAGACATAAATTTGTTACTTTTTTGATTCAAATTATTTGAAATGATGCGGTGGTTGCCTCATGTTGTTGCGGGCGCTGCAAGATTGCCCTTATCTTCTTTCCAGGGCTCATCACCGGACGGATGTTTGACATAGGGCATTTCAAGATCCCATTCCTTGTCGCAAGTTGCCTCCTGGTAATCTGTACCTTCCTCGTTGCAGAGTGCAAGGAATATTGGCACTTTTTCATGGCGCAGGCATTAGGCATTGGGGTATGCGTTGTCTTTCATTTCACTCCCGCTGTGCATGCTCAAGCCTATTTTGCTACGTTTATATGCTGGATTAGATTGCAAGTGGTGTACTGTTCGGACCCTCGATTGCGGTCGTATCACATTGGTTCAATAGACGAAAAGGCCTAGCGCTGGGCATTGCTACCATCGGATCATCGGTTGGAGGAGTGGTTTTTCCTGTCGCGGCGCAGAATCTAATTTCCGAGGTCGGGTATGTTTGATATTCCCTTTCCTCAGTTGTCGGGACTCATAGTGATCTATCAGATTTAAATGGACGATGCGAATTATCGGGTTTTTGCTGGCGTTCATACTCGTAATAGCAAACCTCGTGAGTTCTCGACTGCTCGTCTTAGACACAGGATTGGAGATGAGTATGATTGATGTCTGGCAACATAGACAATGGATAGACGCCTCGCTCCCATCAAAGTGAAAGGTAGCATGTTCAACTTTGCAGCATTCAAGAATCCAGTGTATACTGTTTACTGCCTTAGCGGAGCCTTTACGTTTCTTGGATTGTTTACTAGTAAGTCTGAAGTTTCGCTTTCCCTTTTGTTGTTCTGTAGAGCGTTTATGCGAGATGCACAACTCATGCGTGACGAACAGTTGAAACTTATGCACCGCTCGCTGCCATTCGGATGGGCGTCCCGAGCAACTTCGCATTGTATTATGTCGCTATCATCAATGGTTCCGCCGCTTTCGGTCGTATTTCAACCGGATTTCTCGGGGACAAGTTTGGTAAGTCGTCGTTCAAGCGGTGAGAGGATGTACAGTATCTGACCTCTGACAGGTGCAATCAATGTCATGATTCCATTTACTATCCTGTCTGCCGCCACTACATTCGCGTGGCCATTTGTGAAGACCAAGGGTGGGCTAGTCGCCATCACAGTGGTATACGGGTGCGTGAAGACGATTGTGGTAATGCTACGTATAATGCTGATTTGGTTCGTCTTTCCATGACAGTTTCGCATTCGGGATCTGCGTCTCTTTCCTACCTGTACCCGTCATCTCCATGGGTCCCATTCAGGACGTCGGTCGCCGCACGGGAATGTTTTTCAGCTTCGTTGCGTTGGGTGCGCTCGCCGGGCCGCCGATATCTGGAGCCATCAATACCGCAACTGGGGGCTTCGTGGACGTGGGCTGGTATAGCGGTAAGTGACGTCTAACTCTACTTTCACAAAATCCAGTGATACTGAGTCAGGGCGTCGCCGCGTGAATGTCAGGCGCCATGCTTCTATTTGCAGCAGGTTTGCAAGCATTGACACTGTATCTTAATCTACGCAAGTTGACGGACTGACGTGGAACAACCTTTGCTATGTCGCGACTAGTAGATATATTAGGACTTTTACGCTACAACCACTGTCTCCTTTCGGAATTCGTCACTTATGTTCACGCTATCGCTATCAAAGATGGATTCTAATCAACTGCAGGTCATCTGACACGCACCGAGACAAGGATTACTGGTGACAGTCGGCTCCCGGCGGGGGCGGATATCCCTCACTGGACTCGTTTATCTCTCGTCCAACCCCATGTTGCTAGTTGGCAACGTCAAATACTATGATACAACGGAGACATATACCCTGCTGGTAGTTGAAGCAGTACTCGACGAAGACAATACAGTACGTACAGCGCATATCCCCCATACACCCACAACCATCAACAGCAAAACAACACATGCAGCCTACTACGTCGCCATCGGCGGCAACGAAACATACGGTCCACCTGAACCACCTCTCCCACGCGCTCTATACCCGCGTCCCCGTCCTCGTGGATCAAACGAAGGCGGGAACCCTCGTCCTCGTGTGTTGTTGAAGCTTCCTCTCGGCGGATAAGAATACCTCCCCCGAGCGTGTCCATGCGGCCCACTGCCTCGCACAGATGGATTTAGGTTCTGGAGCTGCTCCGTCACGTCGGCAACCTTTTCATCATGCTCCTCAGCGCCACCTGAACCCGAACCCGACGCCTGATGCTGCCCCGCAGCATAAGGCTGTCTTGGAATCCCCGGAGCGGCGTACCCGTTGGCTCGTCGTCCGTGACCAGAGTCCCCTCGGTCGGCATATCTAACGCCAGACGCCGGAACCGACACATATGGTCCCTTTCCTTGTGGCGCATTCGATTGACTAGGGTCACGACCTCGGTTGGGGTTCGCCATTATCGCGACCTGTCCGGATGGTTGCCTAAGTCAGTAAGTCAGCATAATACGCAGGCGCGGGAATGAGTCCAGCATCAACATCAATTCCAACGACCTACCTTTGGGGAGCGGGCAGCCGGAAACCTGCTGCGGCTTGCTGGCCAGGGGGCGGCCGGATGGCGGGGTATGGCCCCACACGAGGCTTGAAAGGCATGCTCGGCCGTGGCGTAGGCGCCGACTTGGGGTTTGTGGAAGCTATGAATTGCGGATTGCTCAAGTTTAGACATGAGCTGAACTGTACCGTCGATCCGCGGTATTGAGAACACCTGGTAATAGGACTCCATGAGGAACAAGGCAGATGAAATTGATCAACAACTCTGAGGTACCTATCACCAAGAGTGACTCCAGCCATGAACGGGACATCCCAGACGACATCCATCGACTTTGAGTTGAGTCCAATAATAACACCCTTGACGGACAACGGCACGCCTCCGGAATCTTGCACCATCGTGACGCGATCTCCAAGCGCAAACTGTTGATTCTGCAGCCTATAGACTGCATGTGACGGTTTGAGGACGGCGTGCCGCGGAATGTTCTTAACCATGGCCTTTTTGATCGCCGTCGTTGACCTATTCTTGTTGATACTGTCCGCATAAGCTTCGATTTCTCCTACTGTCTCTTTTGTGAGTTGATCGGAATAGAGAGAGACGGGCTCAAAGTCGCGAACGCCCTTAGACTTGAGCCAGGATTTGACCTCTTTGATGCGAGTATCCGCGCTTTCGAAAAAGATGTCGGATGCACGAGCCATTTCTAAAAGAATGCCTCTCAGTGCGCAACGAGACGGGGAGTGGAAAAAGGATGGCATTCACCATCTCCATTTTGATCAAGCACTCGGAATACTTCAGGGAATTTTTCCTGAGAAAGTACCATGTCCATGTCAGCAAAGAAAACAGAGTTCCACTAAGTTGCTACCTTGTACTCTCGTATTAAGTCGATCGTTTTTTCGCTAAACTCCCAGTGTCGTCCTTCCTTCCGAGAATAGTCAACCACTTTTAAGCTCTTCGCCTCGAACTTGAGACTGAGGCCCAAGTTGTTCTTCGAAGAGTCCGAGGTCAGCACCATGAAACTTGATGTGATTTTGGAAAGCGCGCGGCCGGAAATCTGGAGGATGTTCGCAGCCTTGAAGGAGGGATGGTAATGCCGAGAAGCGCGATTCTGCACGATTGCTTTGAAATTGTCGTTCTCGGTTTTGTCCGATGGAAAGAACTGTTGGCAACCCGTCAAGTTGTAAGAAAGAGAAATGATGAAGCACCACTTTAAACCCACCGCAAGAATGACAGATAAGTTGTTATTGGTTGTGCTTGCTACCTGAGCTGCGACGCCGTATGCATGGTCCCCGAGGAAGAAAATCTTACAACTATCAGGGAACTCTTCAGATAACGGTGGTGGCTCCCTCTCGAGGAAGCGTGGATCTTCGGAGGCAACTTGTGAGATTACCATCTGAACCGCTTGCTCGATTTCCTTGTCGGGCCCTTCATAGTCTTTGACGAAAGCTCCCGTTTCCAGACGTTTCATACCTGTTGTACCATGAATATCGTGGACAACCTAGTACAAACAGAGTTGATACACTCACCTTTCAACGGCTGCACGTGGACGAGCACCTCGATGTCGCCAGTAACAACGCCACACTTTTTCGAATACATCTGTTCGATTCGCTCCGCCTTCATCTTCCAATGACTCAGACCATGTGGTGTATGCGGGTTTGCTACGATCTTCGGCGGACTCCCCGGTATCACTACCACCTCCTCGTACTTGAACAGCGAGTCTGAAATGGCGACAACGCGTCCTTCTTGCAGGAATGGCCAACCAACAAAGGTGCGCTTGCCCACCATCTCTTTCGCAATCTCCTCTGACTTGCGGTTCTCGTGTGGGTTCTGGATGTGCACAATCATCGACTTGTTGCGGCTCTCGGAGCCATGAACGTTCACGCCCTGGAATCCTAGTAAGGCCCTGTGTGGCAAGGTGTCCAAAGACGAGAACCCAGCAAGGGCCTCGGCACCGAGATATACGCCGTCACACAAACCAGGGATTAGATGAAGACCGTCCAGGGTGGGGAGGTCAAAAGGTTCCATCACACACATGCAACGATATATGGCCGGGAAAAAGTTTGGCAACGAAGATGGGTACACGGTCGGCTCCCCATTGCTGAACGAAAATTTGGTGCTAGTTCCGCGAGTGTTGCGTTGCCTCTCCTCTGCGGTTAACCGGTGCTCGCATGCTAGATATAGTCGAGTAGTTGAACGACAGTGTATAAACACAAAGCAAAGTGCACGCACACGCCATGGCTCTCAGTAACCTTTCCTCATTGATGAAAGGGATTTTAACGATTGCTTCCCACTCTTGCTTCTTCCCGTTGAGATCTAGTTCGAATTCCAGAGGATAAAAATCCATAATCGGAGAGTTCGGATCACACATTAAATCCTGCGTTAAATTCTTGAGAATAGCCGCGCCTGAGGAGATGACACGGGTTACCTGATATGCAAGCGGTATAAGACCCTTGCTTGCCGAGGGCAAGACAGCCATTAACTGCTCGAACGGACGGAAGGGCTTTCCAAGGTCAAATTCGAATACCATCTCTTCCAAACCAACCAGATCTACCAGAATGGGTGAGTCATCGTGCTGGAACAAATTAATAACAGGCTTACCGGAAATACGAGGTGCATAGTGATAATTGTAGAACCAACTCCAAGAAGATACGCCACCGTAATAATAATGCATGACCCATTGCAACCCTTCAACATATCGGAATATCAGAGCTCTCATTTGTTCTTTATTGTCATAAGATATGTCCAACTTCTCCTGTTCATAAAGTGGTATGTGAACCCAGATCACTGGTGAGTGTGTTGTCACAACGTACCCTGTAATAACCACGCTTCCATTCATCCATCTTGTTGTTGACAGATTTTTCATGTCGTGCATCGAATCCCCCACCCTCGTCGCTGTCATGAACTGGGGCTTTTTCGTACTTCATCAACACGCGGTTAACGGCTATCCGACTCTCCTCATCCTCCTCATCCGACATATCTTCCCATTGCTCGTCGTCATCCTCTCCGCTGGGTTCACTCTCAGGTTCGGGTGTGGGTTCCTCCATTGACCCTGGCAGGCGCCATGTTACCAAGTTCTGGTCCTCCTCGTCGTATTCATCCCAAGTGACACACAGATGCAAGTCGCCACTGAGCGTGGAGATGAATGTGCGATCTCGGGCGGGAAAGGTGTTCGGCATGGTGAGCGACATATCGTTGTTTGGCCGTTTCCCTCTGTTGTCCACCACGAACGTCTTCACTTTGTCGAATATTTCTCGTTGTGTCTGTGTTAAAACTAACGTTGACATTAGTGTTGGGAATGAAAGGTGCATGCAAAAGTAGCAAACCCAGGCCAGTGCGCTTCCGCGCTATCTCCATATCCTGGACGTGCTTGCTCTGTTTGCCCTTGAACCAGTTGGCATCGGCGTACTCCTTCTCGAAAATTTCACCCTCCCAGACTCTCATCTCGTCTAGTACTACCTGAAGGCGCTTCATACAGATCGTACCGTTCTCGTTGATATAACCGTCTGAGAAATGTGATGAGTAAAAATGGTATAAGAGACGGGATACGAACCTACCGAGTGAAGGCAGAATCTTCTTATACACATCGAATAGTCTTTCCAAACCATTCTCGTGGATATGTAGATCGGGAAGGTTGGGTAAGAAGTCGTTACCGATGAATACGGCAAGAAGTATGAAGTCGTCGATAACACGCTCTAGACTATAGCCAAACGGTAGAACTGGTTCAATCTCGCGGAATTCCAGGTTCAGGTACTCGCGCATCAATGAAAGATGCAACAGATAGAAGCTCTGTGACTCTAAGCTGTACATGACGTGAGTAGGGATTCACAGGAATCGAAGGATGACGTACTTTCCACCCCCCTTCTTCTTAGCAGACGGACCAAACTTGACTTCTTCACGGAGGAGGCAGAAGTGAGGGTCGTGACTGAGCAAGCCCAGCATAATAAGGTCGGCGTCAAGTCCATATAAACAATGTCGGACGTTTGGATTGTAATCCGGTTGTGCTCGCGACAGCCGGATATACTCCATAACCTTGTGCTCTCCTTCCCCAGGGACTTCGTGGCCTGAAAGTACAACCTGTATATCCCTCCAATTCGCGTCTTCGGTTATCTTCTTATTCACGAAATATCTCAGCTGCTGGGACAATTTCGTCATGAAGACCGTTCCTGAGTAGCAGTGAGGAATTGAGACGAAATGGAGCAGGAAACACACCAGGCGTAATACAATTGCTATCAAACGCTTTCTCCTCGGGCAGCTTCTCTCCCTTCGCCTCTGCCTTCTCACGAACTTCTTTCGCTTCTTTCGCGGTACGAAAGCGGCGACTACGTTGTTGATTCATCTTGGCTCGCGGTGCAACGCCGTCTACAGCCATGAAGAAGAGCTTCTTTGGTTTGATCTTTCCAAAGAGAAGATCGACGTATGCGAATATCGACGTGAATATCTGTTCCTCTGACATTCGAAAATGTGCATCCTCGTCGTTGGGATGCGAACCTGGGAAAGTGTGGACACTTGGGTGATAGACTCAGCAGAGAAGGACAGAACAGTCGTACAGTTGTGTATGATCGCATTGAAGTCAAGGTATAGGTTGTCTGAGCGCCGGTTAGTGAGACATGAAACTTTGGACTGACAGGAAGTTGGTTACCGAATTCTGGAATCTTGTTCTCTTGAATAAGTTGAGATGTCAATGGGTACCGTTCGCTGTGTATCCGTTCAGACCATAGGCTCACATCGCTCAGAAAGAAGGGAAAACTCACGAAATGTAGCGGAAAAACTGGAGGGTACGCAAATATCATTGTCATGACTCAACGATGATGGCTTCAAACACACCTTTGGAATACCTTGCAAAGAAACAGTAATAAGAAAGTGCTTCCACATATCAAACGAATGTAACTCACCCATAATCGAACGTCAGAAGTACAAAGAGAGTGGTAAAATGTGTAGGCACAGCCATATGCATTTGCTAGAATTAGTAATCAGCTCCATCTAGTCAATGTCAATATGGCACATGTACCCGATCGTAACTTATCGGACATGATACTACTCTAGTACTCCTGCCTAACTTCCAAACGCTTGTATCTAATGGTCGAGTGTTGAGGGGTTTGCTCTTTAATCTTGGCGAAATCATTTCGTTTCCCGCCCCTTGATGCAGCGGCCGTGTCCGGGAATCATTGCGTCAAGTTGGGATCTTCACAGGAGAAGGAACCTTCTATTCGTGAGGATCCAAAGTTCTAATCCTCCGTCTAACAAAGGATCAAAAAAAGTGGTTCAGCCCAGGATCGAACTGGGAACCTTCTGTGTGTGAGACAGAAATCATAACCATTAGACCACTGAACCTCTGATAACCGCTCCTCCTGCCATCGCAATCGAATCTGGCCAAGTGCACCATTACCGTATTTATCGTAAAATCGATCACTTCTTTCCCCTCTCTGGACCGAAAAAGTTCAACAACCCTCCACGCTTCGGAGCCCCTCTCCTAGGTTTTGGAGCAGCCTTTGCTTTTGGCTTCCCACTGTCCTCTTCCTTGACCGCAACCGCCTCTGACTCCACCTCCTCGACCTTCGTGACTTTCTTTGCTTCTCTCCCCTTTCCCTTCCTCTTGGGTTTCGTCTCCACTTCCTCCTCTTCCTCGACAGACTCGTACGACGAATAGTCCTCCGTTTCTATAACAACACAATAAACATCCCATGGTGATGGACTTCAAGAGAAGATACGTACGCATGTATCCCTTGGCATCCGTCGTCGTCCGACTCTTGACGACACGCTGTTTCTTCAGTCCGTTGCGACCTACAGGGACGACTTTACGTGGCTTCCTCACGGGTTTCTTCTTCGGTACAATTGGTGCGTCGTCGTCGGTTTCTTCGCCTTCGCTAGTTACAGGCGGCGCCGTCACAGATTTACGGCCCTCGTCGGTTTCTTCTTCCGAATCTTCATGCTGTGGGTGGACTTTGTTGCTCCTTGCCACACGATCGACTTGTGCTATGCGCCCGATCGACGATGGATCAGAAAAAGTGAAACGGATGAACGCACCGTCGTCAATGTCCATCATGGCTCGCAGGCTCATCTCAGAATCTGATGTCAAGGTACTCTTCCTTTTTAGACGTCTTTTCCCCAGCATGCGAACTTCACCATCATCGCCATCCTCTTCTGAATATACCAACCCTTTCTTGACAGACGAACAACTGGAGGCGACGCTCAGCTTGGCTTTTAATGGTGATGGCTCGGACTCCGATTCTACATCTGTGTCCACTTGGGGTTTTCTCTTCATCCCTCGCTGAATTGACGATTAGCTGGATCATCAAAAGAGTGTTAGGTGTACCTGCTTGGCCCCACCTCTCGTGGCCCCATCAGATTCGGACGACAGCTTCGTCGCTGGTCTCGTCTCCGGGGTCTTCATCTTATTCGTCCAGAAAGCCTTGGTGACGCTAGCCGGCTCGGGTTCTGGTCTAGATTTATTGTCGTCCCTCGTCTTCTGCGTGACAGGCTCCTTTTCCTTGGTCTTTGCCCTACTCCAGTCAAGTTTTCCCGAGGGCTTCGATTTGCCCGTAGATTCAGTCCGGGACATTGTCTTGGTCATAGAGACCTGTTCTTTCGTCTCCGAATATATCTTTCCTTTCGTAGTTTGTTCCATCTTTACAGGGATCGCAGTTTTTGGTGCTGTCTCATCCAAGGTCATCTTGGAAGATGATGCCGCACTCCGACGAATAATGCCCGACTTGAGCTACAGTAACATCGTGAGGTATAATAGTATACAAGGAGATGCGTGCAGCGACCAACCTTGACGTGAGACCCAGTGATCTTTCCAACAGTGGAGAGAGATGACTGTCCACCTTTGACATCCACTTTCTGGACCTTGGAGCTCTGAGCACAGACAAGTCCTGCATCCTGCCCCGCGTGTCAAGATACGCAGGCATGTTATACGGCGCAGACACGCACCCTGAGTTGCGATGGAGATAAGCTGTATATGTGTACCGAATATACGCGGAAAAACTGCGTCATTGCATCTTCAGGGAAGAACGAAGCAAGTGTTGGCGAGTGGAAATGTATGATTACACAAAAATCGCGTACCATCGAGAGCACGCGCGTCCACGAGGAGTACCATACTCCTGTTCACCACATCCACCTTTTCTCTTTCCTCCTCGAACTCTAGATCCACATCCATCGCTGAATCATCGGATCGGGACGGACCTGCCGTCAGCGCAGGGAGTTCTCCAGAGACGAGGTATGTCGGCACTGCTCGCACATCCGTGTCGCGCACAGCGTCATAGTAACGCTGAAGCTCACTGGTTTTCAGAACGTGTCCGATGTCAACAAAGGAGCAAGGAGCGCTGAAACCGCAATTCCGCGCTCACTTCTTTGCTTCGTTGACGTGAATCCCAAGCTCGCGGCTGAGCGTGCGGAAGGTGACCTGTAGAGAGACACGGTAGGTAAAATAAAGGTTCATGTTGAACTTGGACCTACGATGCTACGATGAACAAAGAGTTCTTTGTCGAGGAAATCCCTTGCGTTGCTCTTCATCGTGGAGTAAGATCAACTTGCCAAACGCGGTGCTTCAATTGATTACATAATAAATCACTTATTAGCCGATCCCGTCTCAATCAGCAGCAACAGAGAGAGATGACCGAAATTCACGATCAGTTCGACACAATTCTGATTTTGGACTTTGGATCGCAGGTCTGTATTCATCCATAGTTTCAATCTTAGTATGCCAATCTTGTTCTTTTCCCCCTATAGTACAGCCATCTCATCACCCGGAGATGTCGTGAACTGAAGGTGTACGCAGAGTTGATGCCCTGCACTACTATGCTGAAAGACATTCATTTCAAGCCCAAAGGTATGACTCTCCTGGAGCCTCGTTTGAATTTCTTATGGTTGATTTGCCAAAGGCATCATCCTCTCTGGATCACCATATTCAGTATACGATTCTGACGCACCGCACGCCGATCCTGCAATCTTTGAACTTGGTGTTCCAATACTTGGCATTTGCTATGGACTACAGGCATGTTTTTTCGTGCTCAACTCAACCAGTCAGTTCGCCAACTAGCTATGATACCTGCTAGGAAATAGCCTGGAACCTCAAAGGACAGGTCGCCAAGTGTGATCACCGCGAGTACGGCCATGCAACAATTCATATCACTCGATTCGGCCAGGGCTCAGCCGATGCGCTCTTCGAGAATCTAGGTGACGAAATGCAGGTTTGGGTCCCCCGTCTACAACGAGCGAGACATCACTCTTTGAACATGCGTTCGGTTTATTAGGTGTGGATGTCCCATGGAGATCAGCTCCAGGATCTCCCTCATGATTTCCATGCCATCGGTCGGACACAAACTGCTCCGTTTGCTGCTATTGCTCACAATACCAAGCCTATATATGGTATTCAATTTCATCCCGAAGTCACCCATAGCCCCAAGGGGAAAGCAGTCATCTCCCACTTTGTCCTCCGCATTTGTGGATGTAAAGCCATGTGGACCATGGTAAGGTTTATTTGCGATAAAGAGCATATTTTTCATGACCTTTTCTTCAGGAAGAGTTCATTGGGAAGGAAATATCCCGCATACGAGATATCTGTGGGCCAAAAGGCCGCGTTATCGGTGCGGTCAGCGGCGGCGTTGACAGCACTGTCGCAGCCAAGCTCATGCATGAAGCTATTGGTGACCGGTACGTTTCGATTACACATACACCCGTCCACTGGAATTCTCACTTTAACCCGCTAGCTTTCATGCCATCATGGTCGATAACGGTGTCCTGCGCCTCAATGAAGCCAGACAGGTCAATGAGATGCTCAATAAAGACCTCGGTGTCAACCTCACAGTCGTCGACGCGTCCGATACCTTCCTCTCCCGCCTTGAAGGTGTCGAAGACCCCGAACAGAAGCGCAAGATTATCGGCAACACCTTCATCCACGTTTTCGAAGCAGAAGCAACCAAGATCGAAGCAGCGGCTTCGGAGGAGGAGAAACAAGGAGGCGAGGCGAAAGGCCGAGTCGAATGGTTGCTCCAGGGCACACTCTACCCGGACGTCATTGAGAGCATCAGTTTCAAGGGACCAAGCGCAACAATCAAGACGCACCACAACGTCGGTGGGCTTCTCAAGGATATGAAGCTGAAGCTCATCGAGCCTCTGCGCGAGCTGTTCAAGGGTGAAGGAGCATTCCACTTCTCGCCATAAGCAAAGCCGCACAGACACAGATCTCTGATTCTTTTCTTTTTTTGCAGATGAAGTTCGTGCGTTGGGCAGACTGTTGTCGATCCCCGCACCACTGGTTCAGCGTCACCCGTTCCCAGGCCCTGGTCTCGCTATCCGAATCCTCGGCCCTGTCACGCGCGAGCAGGTCAAGATCTTACAACAGGCGGATAGCATCTATATCGAAGAGATCCGCAGAGCGGACCTCTACAACCACATCAGCCAGGCGTTCGCAGTCCTCTTGCCTGTAAAGGCCGTCGGCGTTATGGGCGACAAGAGGACGTACGAACAGGTGAGGGGCATGAACTTCCTGCCCTGTCATCCCACCCCATTTCGCGTGTTCTGATATTCCGAATCAAGGTCATTGCGCTGCGCGCAGTACAGACCGAGGACTTCATGACGGCCGATTGGTTAGTTGGTTCCGTTGTCTGTCACTGCCTGCTCTCTCACTCATTGGTTCCTGAAATGCTAGGTACGTTTTCCCTGCCGAGATCCTGAAGCGGATTTCCTCGCGCATCACGAACGAAGTGAAAGGTGTGAACCGTGTCACGTATGACATCTCATCCAAGCCGCCCGCGACGGTCGAGTGGTTGTGAACTTAGCAAACTTTTGGATCCTCTTTTGTCCTCCAAGTTTGGTTTCTTTGTCTCGTAAATATGACAGTAAGATACATAAGTTATGGATACCAGTACGGCGCTGGTCAAGAGTCTAAAGCATACCAGGGCCGCTTCAATCACATACTATTATGATTGTTGCGATTTTCATGGAACTGAGTGATATGCTTCGATTCATGACTCGACTGCTCTCAGGCTCTTAGGGCCGTTGCGTTCTACCCAAGTTGGCTTTGATTCCACAATCCAGCCATGTGCATGAGCTGCTGGTCTAATATAATCAACCTCTCCGTCGTGTTGAAAAATTAGTCAAGGCCCCAAATGATGGCGTTGCACCCGAAAAATCGGTATATCTAGCGATCCTTTCGACTGCCACTCCTGTCAGATATCCCCAACAACAAAAACATCATACGATCGTAAACCATGACCTTCCGTGAGGAATTTCAAGTCTCTTTCCGCCATATATCAAAGCATCCGCTAGATGGATGAAAATAGGTGAGTCAGGCCGGCGTACTTGATCCCCACAAGTATATGCCAATATGACCCCGTCCAAAGTTCAGGGGCTAATGTTATGTAATGAGCTTTTGATTGTGTGAAAAATTCAACTCTGGATTTGGCGCGTCGATTACATTCAAGTGTGTTACTTAGGCCATCCAATAGCATGTAGACGTCAAGTTGATGGATAAAAGGGCTGTCTTGGGTACGAGGAAAGGCGAATAAGCTCTGGCTGAATGGGATTCTCATGCAACTCCCATATCTGGCTCTGCAGACCGAAACGCCTTCTGTCTCTTCCGCAGTGCCTCCAACTTGTTTTTCATAGCAATAACTTTCATGTCCGCCTCCTCCTGGGCTCGTTCCTCGTCCATAAGGCGGTCCATGATCAGCTCTCGCTCCTCCTGTTCTTTTCGCCGCCTCTCATCCTCGTCGCCTTTGCTCGAGGGTTGGGTATGCGTTTCGACATCATGAGCAGGGAAACCCTCGGGCTGATCTGAGACGAGCTGAGGTTCGGCGACAATGGTGGCGTGGTCATAGGCAATGGCTTCGTCCGGAGCGTTAATGACAGATTGCTGGAACTCTAGCCACTCTCGTTCGAATCCAGATAAGTCGGCTGGTCCGCCTACTGCAGTTGCTACTCCAGTAACGGTCTCCTCCAGTTCATCTTCGTCTTCCGAGTCGTTGGTCAAGAGAAGAGGCGCCTTCGATTGATCAGAAAAGAAATACGAAGGCAAACCAGACGTCTTCGATGACTGGGGGATGACCTTTGACTTTTTCGCGGCGCTTCCGACATCTTCATCTACGCCGTCCTCTGGAATCTTTCGCTTGAGACGCTTGGCCTCTTCTTCCAGTTCAAACTCCTTCCGCCTTCTTTCTTCCTCCCTGACACGGACTGCGTTCGTCCGATGCGCTTTGCTTCCTAAATGGCCGTCCCATGCAGATGGGTGTTTGATATTTGTCTCGCAAATAATGCAACGTAACTGTCCACTGGACGTGTAAGATGCCAACGGATGGTCGATCCGTATCTCTTGTCGTTTTGCTTTGAGGAGGGTTCGCACGTCGGACATTGGGGTGATTGTTTCCAATGGAATTACGTAACCCTTCCACGCTTCCACACATAAGCAAGGTTAGGGGCTCCTCAAATTATTTGTGAAGTTCCTGACACCGCAGATATGCTCACAGTGAAATATTTAGCATACGGCAACAGCATTGGCTCTATTTCCGAGATAGAGGTTCCGGAGTTGGACACTCTCATTGACCTTGGAAAAACCATAAAGAACGAGGACCCGTTGACTTTCTGTGATGTCAACGCCAAAAATCAAAATCTTGACCTCTACGGAATCCCTATTCCTGATAGCAACGAACAGTTTGAAGAAGTACTCAGGCACTGGACACCTACAGAGGAATCACGACTCAAAGAAATGCTGAAGCCGTTGTCCAGCCAGAACCTACATGATAGTCTCATCATCGTTGATGTTCCCGGTTCGCATCAGCTCCCGCAGAACTCTGCTTTTATTCGCTCATCATTCTCATGAAGGTAAACGCTCTGTCAACGGTCCCGGCATGACTCTCAATTTCTGGGTAAGCGACAAGAACGACTATCGCACTTCCCAAGTTTTCGTTTGGGGAAAAGAGAGCATCTCTGACCTCGCGGAACTCGTAAAGAATGATAATCTGGCGTACTTTGGCGTTGTCTCCCAGTCCTCTCATCATTTTAAAGCTTTCAAACCCTGATCGCGATGATCTCGATCGGAAGCTCAAAGATTGGGCCCTAAATCAGATGGGTCAGCTAGATCCACGGGCCAAGGTTTCCGATGTTCTGAGTGACAAAGAAAATGTGCTCGTTTTTGTCGATGACCCTCCTAGTAGGTTTAATTGATACTGGCTTTTGTATCTTGTCGCTGACTTCCGCATTTTTTCCCCTTTGCTACCTCGTTAGAGCGGCAACCTTCGATCCCCGATTCTGAGCTGGATGAAATAGGTCGCGCGAGGAAAAAATGGATCGAGTCGTATGATCGAATGTTCCTTCCTCCCCAGTTACCACCTATCCCTTTTCCTACCAACTTTTTGTCTCTACAGGACGGCAGCATGAAATGCTTTGAATATCGTTTTCAACCTGCAGAGGGCAGGTTCATTTATTTTGGCCGTGTCCTGGGGGAGAAGCGCAAGATCTGTGTCAAGTTCGTGCAGAGATATTCCAGAGAGGCCCACGAAGCGTGCGCGTCCCTGGGATGTGCACCGAAATTACTTGGTTTCGAGACGTTGGCTGAGGGTCAGTGGTTCATGGTCGTCATGGAGCTACTAGACCCGGCCAAGTACGGCAGGCTTCTGTATGGCGACGCCGTCACCAGTCAGCATCTCCAAACAATCCGAGACTGCGTGGAACGGCTCCACGACCGAGGCTACGTTCACGGCGATATGCGCGACGTGAACATCATGCTTTCGAAGACAAACCCGAGGGAGTGCATGTTTCTTGACTTTGATTGGGCGGGTGAGAAAGGGAAGGCACAATATCCGGTGAACATCAACAAGGGCTGGAGTCTCTGGAGACCGGACAGGGTGGTTGGTAGTGGTGTCATTCTGGCGGAGGATGATATGGCGATGGTGGATGAACTCGAGAAGCGGTGGTTGTAGACGTGAGGTTTCTGGCGTTTCGAGAGTTTGGTCATCCCACCCACCCTCAATTTATTGCTTCCTTTTCGCCATAATCGAGCCTATAT
>JBBPME010000439.1:0-17532 GCA_038090155.1 Rossbeevera pachydermis
AGATCATGGAGTTTGATAGAAAAGTCAGTACGGGACAACTAGTGTCTCAGAGTAATTCAGACACTAAACCAAACAATGCCAAATAAGTAAGACTCCGAGCCGAACTCCATGCATTGCTCACTAACCGTTGGAAGGACTGAGATAAATACTTTTTCTTGGTTGTTTAGCTGAAGACGAACTCGAAGCACAGAGCTGACCGATTGGACGCAGCGTTCGGTATGTACGTATGCCATCGTATTCCGAATCTTCCCTTATCCTCTCATTTTTTCATTCCTGCCTCCACTGCGCATCGCGGATCGCCAACGTCCTTCGCCCTTGATGCGTCAAGTAAATGTTACTATATTACTATCATATCATCTGATTCATATGTAAGTGAAAATGCCACATCCCACGATTGACCTGTTCAAAGACATACCGGAAGTTTCCGCCCGCCAGGCAGCAATATTTGGGATCATTCGTCATGTTTATCGACGTCGTAACCTCGCCTTTGAACGGCGTGTTATGTCCCACGGTTCCCACCTGTGTACAATCTACCACAGTGCAACCACCCTATGTATCCACGTCTGCCCAAGGGGATATGTGAGAGAACCTCTCACAGGCTTCCACCACACCATGCTTAACTTTGCTGTTCGCTCAGCTTCACACCCCATGTCTGACCCTGGCTATGAGACGATAATCAATGACCCGTAAATCACTGCCATTCACGTTTGTATTGAATTATATTTAGCCTAATTTGTGTGGGTCCAATCGGAACCCCGAAGGAACGACTGATATGAGCTGCTGAGGAAGAACGCATCAAAGGTTCCTCGACAACGTACATCCCTGGTGTGCACGCTCGTAATGCAGATCAATTCACGACTCACAGGTCCAGAACATTCAGGATTACGGACAGGGCAAAAGTTAGAGCTTTGGTTAGATGTTCACGGTGCCTTTTCTTGGCTGTCACGATCTTCTTGCACATCTAGTCCGCGTGTTCGGGGAAGATCATTATTTCGGAAGAGCATACTGGTGTAGTACATAACCATTGATTTATACAGGGGAATGCACTCTCGACAAATAATGGGCGCGCAACGCCAGACGAGTAGATGTTCACACGTGTACGTGATAATGAATGACTCACCTTCGCCTTGGAGTATTTTCTCATCAGGGTTTAAGTATTCCTTGGGAACGCCACCCTTCCGCCCCTTTATTGACAACAATGACCCATAATGGAATAGCGCCAGCGCTGTCAATGTCTCGGCCGTGCTAACCCAAAGCCGGGGCGCCCTTCGTGCGATATAAAGATCAGGCAGTGCGTTCCCCCGTCAATTCCCCTCAGATAATTATTTGGCATCATGGGTGGCTCTGTCCAAAACTCGTTCTATATCGGGATCAACATTGAAAACATTCTATATGGTAAGTTCTCTCTTCTCCGACGCGTACTACGCCGCCTATTGCAACTCATTCATGCACAGGCGTCGAATTGTTCCTCTACTTCAAAACTGTCAGGATTTTGCTAACCAGGAACAAGGGCGCACGCAAGAAATCTGACATGTTCTACGCGATCTTCAGCACCGTCATGTTGTTCTGCGTCACGGTCTGGGTAGCCACCCAGGCCATGTTCGGCCAAGAGATGTGGCTCCTGCAAGCCAACTATCCAGGTGGTCCCGACGCGTACTGGAATAACAATATTTCCGTTTGGTATGTGGATTGGGGGACGACGGCGATCATCGTCCTGCAACTCATGACCGATGGCCTCATGGTAAGACACGCGAACCGCGAACACGAGGATTTCCACTTACTTGGCGTTGGCTCCAGATCTACCGCTGTCGGATCATATGGAACAGCTATCGTGTGATCACGATACCCGTGATTTTATGGTTTGGTACCTTGGGTGAGCAACCCACGCTTTTCCGTCGCATCGTAATGACTTCATGCCATACCCACCCTTAGTCTTGGGAATCCTCGTCGACTGGACCTCCAGTTCTCCTGGAGGCAACTTTTTCGCTGGCCTCTCTGCCGAACTCGGTCTTGCGTACTACACCGTGTCGGTGTTCCTGAATGCCACCCTGACGTGCATGATATGCTATTACATGCTGCGGCACGGTAGACAGATACAGGCAGGCCTCGGGCGCGAATACGCATCGTCGTATTATGCCATCGTCACGCTCATCGTCGAGTCGGTCGTTCCCTACACCCTCTCGGGCATCGCGTTTTTGGTGTCGTTGGGGATCGGTAGCCCAGTCTCGGTCGGGCTCTCATGTCTATATATGTTGATGATGGTGCGTGTTCCTCCGATTCCGCTGTTCCGGCTGAGCGTGATGCATCTTTTTTTTCTCTCTCCTTACCGCAGTGCATATCGCCCCAGATGCTGATTCTCCGCGTGTTGATGGGGAGAGCTTGGAACAAGGATACGTGCCAGACGTTGAGCTCCACGCTCGCGTTTGGTCCTGGGGCCGCGAACAGGTCGCAATGGTTTGATGGCGACACTGCCGTCGGATCGCCCGTGTATTTGCATCCCATGTCAAAGGCGTACCATCCGGCACGCCACGACTGTAAGGCACCGGACGTGTAGATGGTGTATTGCGAAATAAGCACGATTGATATTGGCATGGGGATACATGAGGCTATCTCGATCGCGATCGTTGACTCGACCCGTGGCGAGTAAGCGACGTGTAGCACTAATTACTCTGTATACCTGTACATCAATCACCGAAGAGCGACGATATGGACTATATTATGTAGAGTATATACGCAATGCACTGCTGTGAAGTAATCAGAGCGTCGAGCCGCTGAATTCTGTTGGGGACCGACGGTGAGAGTCTCGTGTCATTGACAGCCTGGACATCGGTGACCCTAGGCGAAGAAAACTACAGATGAGGTCGCCGGACCCTTAATATATGCCGGTTCCTGTCATACTTTGGGGCTTTCGAATGGTTGCTGAGTATGTATGTAACGTGTCAAATTTGAATATGCAGAGATAACGCACTGAGAAGATCGCTTTAGGCACAGAGAAGCTGAGATAGTGAGTTCGATCAGTGCGCTCTAACCGGACACCATCCCTTTCAAGAAATGACAACACTCGCCTGTCGCGGAGGATAAGTCCTGCAAATTCCCAGCCACAGCCCCCCACAAGACATCCAACCAAAACTTGCAGGAGGGGTCTCAGGGTAGTGTAAGCACGCCTGTGTCACTGCTAACTACTAGCTCGAATGTTCCGACCACGTAGGGCCAGTGAGACCGCCTGGGTAAGAGTCGCAATCATAATTAATTAGGCCGCTTCTGGTTGTCGGTGATTCCACACGCTCGTCATCACTACGAACGAGCATGACGATCAATACTTGGCGGGTAAATTGCCTGGCCGTATCCTGAACGGTATTCTTCATGCCATGCTCTCGGAGAGCCGCCGCATCAGGGTGTCGCAGATTCTGATCGAACGTCGCCAAGGATATTCGAAAACAGCAGTCTGCTATAAGGCGGGTTCCTGGGCAGGGCACGGGACCGACTTCGAACGTGATTGCTGGGAGTCCCTGAGCGTGGTTGATACATTTCCCTCCGCCAGAGTCCCGGTGGCGGTCTTATAAATAAAGGATTCAGCCTGATCGTTATAGTTTATATTCATTACGAGAAAGTCGGGACAGGGGGTCGGATGCCCAAAGTTCGAGTCCGTTGAGTCGCAAAAGGCCCTCGTCCAAACCATAATCGGCGACTGCATCAAAATAAGCCTAGAAAGGTTTAGTCAACTTTAGTGCCTTAGCCCTTGGCTGGTCTGACCAACCCGTGGATGGCAAATACATCCAATTCAGGTGAGAGGAGAAGGGGTGCTATGCCTATGAGTTTGAGGAAGTTATTGAGCACAATGAAGCCATTTGAACTAGTATTATGTCGTAGTTCGGGCCTTCCTTAAGTAGTCGCCACCGGCATTTTCCGAAGCTGAATTCCCTGCCACCCCTCGTCCAAACGGCACCACAGAACCTCCAAGACACGGCAAATCCGTCAAGGTAAGCTCATGTCCACGCCAGTACGACCCCGAGCACGCCCCCATCGCTGTCCTGGACCCTAATTTCGACGTCGGAGGGCTGGATGAGGCGATGGGACGCCGGATGGACCGATCTCTCCTGATTGTTTCGCTGACCGTCTTGCGCTATTTCTCGCTCGTCATTTGTACAGATGGTACGTACTATTTCAATGACCGTATGACCACGCCGACCCCCTTTGCGGAGAATAGAAGCTCGAAATCGACTCTTTCTCGGGCTACCGTATCTACCCTTCCAAGGGTAAACTTTTCGTTCGCGGAGACTCCAAGGCATGTCTCCTCGCCTTGTTGTTTCTGTTTTCGTGCACGCTTCATCTCTGCATTCCTTAAGATCTTCCGCTTCTCCAGCTCCAAGAACTCTTCCCTCTTCCTCCAGCGCAAAAACCCTCGCAAGATATCTTGGACACAGGTGTACCGTCGCATGCACAAAAAGGGTATTACCGAGGAAGTCGCCAAGAAGCGCTCGCGCCGAACCGTCAAGCATCAGCGTGGCATTGTCGGCGCCGACCTGGCCACCATCGCAGCCAGGCGTAACCAGACCGCCGCTATCCGTACGCAAGCACGGATGGCCGCTATCCAGAAAGCCAAGACCGAAAAGAAGGAAAAGGAGTCAAAGAAGGCCAAGGTGCGTAGCAGTCCCTCATTCCTTCTCTAGCTCATCGTCTTTTTAGCCTACCCGTGCACACGCCAGCACGGCACCCAAGGTCTCGAAGCAGCAGATGAAGGGTGGCAAAGGTGGACGATGAGCAGACTCGGTTGGGTGTATTTCACTCGTGTATACACATGTTCTTCGTATGATGACTATCGTCCTTGGTATTCTACGCCCAAACGTCTAAATTCGTGACATATACAAAATGTCCGGGTAAAAACAACCGAGAAACGGGGTAATCACAGCCTGGGTCCGTGGGCGCGCTCGGGGGCATACTTTGCCTAGGAAGCGGTATCAACACCAAGAGCGAGGAGTGATCGCGTCGACGATGCTCACCATCTCGTTCTCCTTTTTCTTATAGCCACACTTTTCATAGAAAGCTGTGTGAATGTCATGAGCACATGTGCTAAAAACAGAGAACAAACGCTCACGTATATTATCATCGCTGCAGTTCAAGATCGTCTTGTAGCACCCGCTCTGCTCGCTGATGTGGGTGAGCGCCTGGATGACGCGCAGCCCGAGCTTCTTGCCCTGCTGGTTCTTGTCGACCGCGATGTCCTCGATATGGCCGACACTTCCGAATCCGCGAATGAACTTGCGCTCGATGAAGACACAGCCGACGGCGACAATGCGGTCGCGGGCATCGTCGACGATCACGAGGGTGTAGTATGTCCGCGGGGTGGCGCACATCGCGTCGAATTGGTTCTGCCACGCGGACTCGCCGAGGTCCTCGACGGTGGTGAGCACGGTGAGGACGTCGAGATGGCCACGCTGGTAGTCTGTCGAGGCGAGGGGGCGCATCTGTTGCTGTTCGGTCAGTTGCTCTCGGTGCGTTGCCAACACAGCACGCACGGTCAGTCCTCTGGGCAGCTGCTGTGCGACCTCCTGCGAGATGAGTTCTGCAGGGAACGAAAGCTCATTGGAATCGGTGGAGGAGGACAACATCGTTGACTAACACACAGCCACTACTAACTAACTGAACTTGGACGTGATCTCCTCTCCAAGAGGCTTCCCACTGCCTTCCTTGCGTCGCCAGAGCGACAGCGTGCCCCACTGCCTCACCAAACTGAGTGGTACACCCTCGCCCTGTTCCCGTACGACCCGTAAGATGTCCTTGAGCAAGACTTTGAGCTTTCCGAGCGACCCTTCCATCGCATCCGCATGTTCCTTCATCTCGTCCCCAGTGAGCGCGAGCTTTTCTACAGGCTCAAATGCCCCCGCCGTGTGCCTCCCCATGTAGAGCCATGCAGTCTGCGACAGGTACAGCTGCGGATAAATGTCTCTCCAGTTCGGTTCCCGATACGTAGACCTCGTTTTTATCTCGATCAGATCGGACTGCGGTACGAGCGCACGGGATGGATCGAGCCGGACCACGAACCCAGCAGGAGACGGCTTGTCCAGCTTCGTCGCGTCGCCAATTTTCAGCGACGCAAACGAGGCCAGAACGTCGTCTTCGTCGTTACTCTCCCTCCTCTCCACGCACGCGTCCGCAGTGTAACTCAGCAGGATCTTCAAGCTCCCGAATTTCTGCAAACGCAACCTGTTCGAGAGAGAGCTCGAGGATCAGACCACACAAAATACTCACATAAGTGACGATTCGTTTATGATCCAGCATCCTCCCGCACCCTTCCGGAGCCCGCGTAGTCGCCTTCAAATACTCGTTTCCATATCCCGTATTCTGACCGGCGAGCGCCGCCTCCTCCTCCCACCGCGTAAACAGACAGGTCTTACCCACCAGATCGACGTCGATCCTGAAATTATCCTCCGACCGCACCCCGTCCACGTGCCGCAACAGCTTCCGCAGCCCGTTGCGGTCCGTGCACAGATCGATGTCGCGGTAGCAAAAGTCGCCGTCCCCGTGCAGCGCATCGATCGCAGCAAAGAGTGGCAGGAGCGGTGAGCGCTCGTTGCCCATCTTGGATGCGTCGTGATGGATGTGCTGCACCCCGCTGTCGAGCGGGACCTGTTTCACGGGCGGGCGCTCGTCTGCCCAGATCCACGGAGAACCTGACGCGTGGGTAATTTCAGAGACCGAGCGATAGAGAACGGCGAGCACGTACCTGGGACGACCATGGTAGGGACTGGCGCGTCGATCCACGAATAAGACGCGATGAGCTTGACGTGACGCAGTCGGACGACATCCGAGGTGTGTTTCGCCGTGTCAACCGACAGCGTCGCCACACATTCCTCGAGGTCCTTGAATACGAACGCCGTGCTCGGGAAAGTGTGCGATGGCCGACCCCGATTGTTTGCTGACTTACCCCCTCGTGCGCGCCATCCTGAGTTTCGCGTATACGCTGCCATCGTGGTGCAGATGGAAGTCGCTGATTTATATAATGAAGCTGTAATAAAGTTATGTTATGGCTGTCCGAACACAGAATACAACGATAAGATAACAAGACCCCCTCTCGCCTGCGAGTAAAAATTACAACGCACACCAAATAAAAATAAAATGTCACTCTTCCACCGTCGGTGGCATACTTCGAAACGCCGCTCCCCCACCGATACCTTTCAACCCATCAATACTCGGCCGCGGACGGAAACTCTCTCGCTTGATCCGACCACCCCCGTGGGTGCTCGCGCTCGCCGTTCGTGGTAGATTCGACCCGGTCGAACTCGCACCATACGATCTCGGTGCGCTGGCCGTACGATGAACGCTCACGTTGGTGTGCGAAGCAGCCCGTGACGTCGAACGCTGTGTTGTTGACGGCACGCGACCCCACCCTAGCGATGCGTATCCGTCGGCATGCTTCGATCGTGTTGTAACGTGTGATACCTGGACTGGAACAGCCGGACAGCTTGGCGTCCGGCCCTTTGCTGGCGATGAGCTCCGCACGGGCTTGGCGCGACCATCCGTAAGCTTTTGTCGCTTGGTCGTCGTCTGCGACATCGCCGTCCCTGGTCTCACGGCTGGTGTTACAGCGCCGGGAGTTGGGTTGTGCATTTTCCCCGGGACGTAACCAACTTTGTTGGTGTTACCGGTCGCTGGTTCTAGACTCCGGCTACGAGTCAGAGGACCAACGGTAGGTTTGTTCGCATTCAGTGCTTGCATAGAGTATTGTGATGTGGCTGGCTTCTTCTTGTTTTCTTGTTCATTCGCAGATATCTTCTCCATCAGAATCTGGAGCATACTCTCCCCATGCACCAGGAAGGAGCGACCATTCGCCTGCTCCCATGTAGGAAGAGAAGCCAAGAGTTGTTGTTCCAGCTGCATCATCGAGCGATTAAACAGGGAACGAGCTATCATGGAAGCTCACGACGAACCTTTGGTTTCTCCTTGCCTACCCGTTTCCTCATCTTCTCTTCTCTCAACAATCGGCCCGGGTCTCGACCACCTCCCCGACCGAGAAGTCGCGTTTGATCTCCAGCGGCACGTTCCAACTCCTTCTCCTCTTCACATATATCCAAGTATTTCTTGATAGCCGCCAACATAGGTGTCTTGAGTCGAACATCTGCTTTGAGCCGCGCAATTTCGTGTTCGTGTTGGCTCAGTAAATCTTCTGTGTGTTCATCTGTTCAAGGGGGGTCAACTTCATTTGATGTACTAGCAAGCAAGACATTTACCATCCACGAACGCTGCAAAGTCTGCACGCTCGTCTTCTCCCATCATTAATTCATTCCATAGTGACTCAATCTCCGAACGGGCGTTCCCAATGAACTCTCCCATTCTTTCTCTCTTCAAGTCGACCATGCGCTCCAGCTCTTCCTCGTAGGATTGGATAACCTGGGGAGTTGTTCCCCGACTCGCCTGAAACGACATGCGTTAACGAGTACTGAGACCGTGACCCAGGGTCGGATAACTCACCTCGACGAAGGCATCCATTGCGGCATCGTCTACGCCCATTCTTTTCCAAAGCGATTCCAACTGATCATACATGTCTTGAATATGCGTCTCTCTTCGTCTCTTGAGTTCTGTTAACTCTGAGCAACGTTGTTCTGCGTACAGCATCATCTTTTGGGTCGGTTCGATTGCGAGCGAACCGAGGAGGGTAGCTGGGACGGGATCCGGCGTGGGTGAGGCTTCTAGAAGCTGTAGGAAATGAGAAAATGCATGGTAGAATTCCCGCACAGGATCTATGCTAGGCTCGGATGGCAATGTAGGTTTTGGGGAACTTGATCGGAAGAGAAGGATGGCGTCGGATCTGCCCTGACACGAAGGTGTGGGGGTTCCGGTCGATTCAAGAAAAGGATCGATGCTCTGTGCTCGTATGTTGCTGGATGAAGATGAACGAGGGAGCGGATATGAGGGTATTGCAAGTGTTGAAGAAGAGGCGACGGGAATGGTTGGCGGGTCATCGATCTCTGGAAGTTCCATACCAAGTTCTGAATATAACCAATCGATCTGGAGGAACACGTCCCCCAACAGAGCCAGGCGTTTCGTCTAGATGAAACGCTTCAGTGACATGTTCTACAGGAGCTCGAGTCCCGCTCAGCGAGCCGCAGACGGACCGACCATTTCGCCCTTGCCCCGCACAAGTTCCTTCTCCAATTTAGAAAAACGCTCCGGCATGACATCCGAGAGCGCGTTGGGATCTCTGGGATCCTCCTCGGCCGCGACGGTCGGCTGCAGGATATCCACCGCGAAATAATTCGATCCCAAACTGCGTGCGAGCGAGTTCAGCCGATTTTTCAAGGTCGTCAGCTGTTCCAACTTGGTGTGATAAACCTATCCAACCGTCAGCCTTGCCCATCGAGTCGACAGACGAACGCACGCACCTGTCTTAGTCGTTCTTGATGTTCGAGGGCGCGTTCATGGCGCCGCGGGAGCACCGTCTCCGCACGGATCTCGGCGAGCGATCCGGCAACTTTGGCGTGGGTACCCAGCGCGCGGGCATACCGCACGCATCCGTTCTCCATGACCTCACATTTTCCCTCCCACTCCTCGACTTGCTGTCTGCGCACATCGATCTGGGACTCGACTGTGCGGGTGAGGTGATGCTGGAGCGCTTGGAGTTCGTCTTCGAGGGCGGTGGGAGGTAGACCGAGACGTGCGTGAAACTGGGGGAGAAGTTGTGTTTGTGCGTTGAGGTGGGTGTGGAGTGTGGAGAGCAACGTGCTGAGGGACGAGGAGGAGGCCATCGTGGATGTTCGTGTCCAAGTCCGTTGCAACCACAACCGCGTTTGAGAAGGTCACGTGATCGTTGTTATTGCTTATTCAGTTGTCGCCATGAGACCGGTGAAGAAAGGGGGTTGATCAGGGGATGATAATGTATTATCTACCATTATCTATGGATTGCTTGTGGATCGTTTCGCCACCAACTTTCAGCTGGGGCCGTTGCAGGAATGACCATGCAATACATTTCATTCAAGGAACAGTACATGGTCTCATTTATGCAAGGGGCCGCCGGTTGATCATCTGTACTTAAATAGATTTGGTTTATCCACAATTGATCCTTATGCATTTACCACCAGGACTCGTCGCTTTGGTGCGACTTCTCCCCCGCCTACTTCTCGCCCCTACAACGGTATACTTTAGTCTTAGACTCTACCAAACCCTCTTCGAAAAGCCCCCTCCGTCATGGCTTCCTCTCCCTGCATACATCTTGGCACTGCCAGCCGCGTTCGCAGCGAGGATCGCGTATGTACGCATTAGGGACCGCAGAGAAGCTGCCCGTCGTGGCGCAGTGTATCCCCCGACCATCCACTCTCGCTGGCCTGCCGGGCTAGACAAGCTCTTGATGCTCGTACACAACTTCCACAACGGGTATCTGGGCAAGTGTCATAACTCGTATTCTATCCATCTTTTATGCTCATGTACTGCCATGTAGGTGCATATATACAAGACGAGTTCGACGACATGGGGAACACGTTCGATTTTTACACCATGTATGAAAGCAGGGCAAGTTTTTCTATTTCAGCCCTAGACAACTCTCAAGCTGAGCCTTTCGTGGTAAATAGATATGTACTGCAGAACCCGAATACATCAAGGTGGGTCCCACTTTCCCGCTTCGACTTGACAGTGTGTGAATCCCCTGCCAGGCAATTCTTGCTACACAGTTCCAGTCGTTCGTAAAAGGTGAGGGGCTGTGCGTGGAATGTCCATGTGCAGGGTCGTAAGTCCTTGGATGGTGCTGAAATGCCTCTTCCGTGACCGCTAGGTGCCATCCTCAAAGACCAGTTCAATTCCATGTTGGGGACAGGCGTTTTCAACTCCGATGGTGAGCACCCTTTCTTCACCAGACGTAACGAATGAAAGTCCGAGCCGATTTATGCTCGCGCAGGTGATGTTTGGAAGTACGTATGCACGCCAGCATGCCGGCTCTAGTACTACTTACGAACGTCATTTTTTAGATTTCATCGTACGATGACCCGACCATTCTTCAGCAGAGATCGCATCAGTGATTTTGACAATTTCGAGCGACACGCTCAGGATGCGATCCGACAGATGAAGGTCCGCCTGCGCGAAGGCTACCCTATCGACTTCCAGGACGTGGTATCCCGGTTTACGCTCGATTCGGCCACCGAATTTCTCTTTGGAAAGGACGTCTGCTCGCTTTCCGCAGGCATTGTCTACCCTCCGTCGTCCCCGCTGTCCCAGGATCCGGCTTTTCTCGACCATCCGGCCAACCAGTTCTCTCGCGCGTTCCAGGGAGCGCTGGTGGCCACCGCCAATCGTACAAACTATGGTGATCAGTGGCGCTTCAGCGAGCTTTGGTGGGATAACGTGAAGCAGTACATGAAAGTGTGCTCAGAATTCATCGATCCTGTAATCGCGGATGCGCTCGCGAAGAAGGAAGAACGCAAACGTCTTGGCCATGACATCAAGAAGGGCATGGATGATGTCAAGGAGGGGGAGACGCTGTTGGAACACCTTGTGCAATTCACCGAAGGTTTGTTTTGTATCCATGCGCTATTTAATGGGGGATTAACATTGCTCTTAGACCAATCGGTTATTAGAGACGAAACGCTCAATATTATGATCGCTGGCAGGGACACAGTGAGTTCGTTTCTGGGGAATCTGATCCAGTGACTAATATGTATGCTAGACTGCTGCGACATTGACATTTGCGGTTTACATGCTCTCTCAGCATCCTGACGTTCTTGCACGTTTGCGAGGGGAAATCATAACCAAAGTTGGAATATCTGGAAGACCGACGCACGAGGACATGAAGGACATGAAATACCTCAGAGCGTTTATTAATGGTGGGCAACTCTTGTCGGATCGTCACTTAGGGCGGTTTACTGATCTAAAGCCACGGTGATCAGAGGTCCTCCGTTTATATCCACCTGTGTAAGTTTTTGTTTTCTCAAAGAAAATCATTGCTGAGATTGTGCAGCCCCTTTAATGTCAGGTATGACGAGCGCATGCTCATGTTTCATTTTGGCTCTGATTACACCCCGACAAGGTTGACTGCGGAACCCCAAGTTTGGCCTGCACTGAGAGGCGGAAAACCCTTCTATATCCCCGCTGGAACAAGGTGAGCGCACGGATCCTAACCCTCTCCCTTCGTCGCTGTGCTGGCTGACCTGCCACCGGTCCGCAGTGCCATCTACTTCGTTTTCCACATGCATCGCAGGAAAGATTTGTGGGGCCCCGATGGTAAGCGCAGACGGTTGAGTCCCTCTAATCAATGCGGTTCTTGACTTTCTCTAGCGCACCTCTTTGATCCGGATCGCTTCCTGGACGAACGGTTGCACAAGTACCTGACACCAAATCCGTTCATCTTTTTGCCGTTTAATGCGGGACCCCGTATCTGCCTTGGACAACAGGTATGGTTGCAATATAGCCCTCGTGGTACCATGATGTGGCTGACGAGTCAATCCGTACAAGTTTGCATATCACGAGGTGTCATATTTCCTCGTTCGGTTATTACAGTCGATGGACGCTGTTACGTTGGATGTGGAGACGCAGCCGATGCCTCCGGCGGATTGGGCGCAGGCAGAGGGGCGCAAGGCCCTGGAGAAGGTATTGTTGAGGTCGCATTTGACTATGTATGTCGAGGTATGAAGGTTCTTTTCCGATCTCCTGTTGCTGGTGACGTTGATTGCTTCCTACATTATAGGGTGGTCTGTGGGTCAGAATGAAGGAGGCCGACCCTGTCGAAAATGTGTAACGCATTGTCACTTTGAACTTGCTTTCTGCACCTTTTGACTTGTTTGTATGAGACTATTTATTTATGCGTAACAGGCCTACAGGATCCATTGCTTGCTTGCTCGAACAAAAACAAAAGATTACACACATGTGTCTAGGCTAGAGTCGCGAAAGAGCACCCACCTATTGAACCAACTTCTTCACCGCCTGCGTTGCTTAGCGGAATTCCCCGCCTTGCATTCATAAGTCCAACCAGACTCGACCGGTAGATTCTCCTTTCCTCGGCCTTTGTAGCTGCTCACGATATTGATCTTCTTGACCCGTGACCTTGTCCGGCTGGGCTTGACGATGGACCACACGTCGGAGAATATCCAGGGTGCCTTCAAGTTGATGATGTAAAACTTGTCCATGCACTCTGGGTGCTATGTAGCAATCCCGTCCGATCTGTGAGGCCTTGGCGGCGTCATCCTTGACACGACGAAAAAAAAAAGAGGGGGACTCCTGCAAGGTCCATGATGGTTTTGACAGAGGGGCCGAACGCGCGGACCTTGGTATCTATGCCGAATGACATATATATCCATATCTGTTATCTATGGAGCTTCAACCAAGGTTCACGGGACCCAATTTCACGTTTCAAGATGCAATGATATACGCTACAAACATGCGACATCTGTGGTTCTACTACGGACAGGCATCCAGCCACTGCGCCAGGACCTCTGCTACCGCAGACTCGGAGGAGGTCCCGGTGGTCTTCGCCCAGAGGACGACCGGCCCCATCCAACGGGCACATGGTTCTAAGCCAACCTAGATCGATTTAGCGTTGGCATGAACTATGGGCTCTAACGTAAACATACCGGGTTCCTTGATCCGCTACCGCTTCCTTCGGCATCTTGTGCCTTTTGTTTCCCTTTGTTACGTTCCCAGTTCTATGTAATATCAATAAAGAAACATACATCGAGTGCGTATAACGGAACATAACACCACCTTACGAAACTGACCTTTACCGCGACCGTCGCGGAATCATATTCATCTGTAGCCCGGGTTGATCGGAATACGGAGTCTAGGTCAGGGTACGACTGTCGCTGGTTGGGGCCCGTTTTATTATCGAGCTTCCTTTTCTTGGATCGAGGGATTTCTTCAAGTTCCACCCTGCCATTTTGAATAGCAGCTGGACGGCAATCGTCACCTTTGACGTCGATTCACCCTGGTTAGTGAGGCAAGACGAACGAGATGGAGGAATAGCAGTCTTGCCAGCGTTACGAAACGGCTCTCCATGACGCACGCGATCTTCAATGGATTGTTCCACCGGGTGAGCCCGCGTCAGTGCCAGAGTGATACACATGAAATCTAACCTGTCAACCTGTGCAATTCGGGTGCATGAGTTCGCTTTCTTTCCTTCTGAGTTTGGGTTACACCGTGACCAGCGCGGCGATTTTTGCTGCGTTATTGGACTTGTTGCCATGAACAATGTCAATCGTTTTCATCCAGTT
Organism: Rossbeevera pachydermis; assembly: GCA_038090155.1. Classification (NCBI taxonomy): domain Eukaryota; kingdom Fungi; phylum Basidiomycota; class Agaricomycetes; order Boletales; family Boletaceae; genus Leccinum; species Leccinum pachyderme. The sequence goes on from JBBPME010000439.1 coordinate 14,187, forward strand.
TGCTTTTTGCGTTTTGTTGAAGTTCACTGGCGGAGTGATATCTGTTAGCGACTTTGTTGATATTTCTTCTTTCTCCTCACCCATCTTCTTGTCCATCTCATCATCGTCATCTGTTTCGGCCTCCGATTCTGGTTCCGATTCCGTGTCCGTGTCCGTGTCCGTATACATGTCCGTCTCTTCGTCCGTCTCTGAATCCGAGCCAGCTTCATCAGTCATACTATTACCTTTGGCTCGCTTTGATTTCGTCCCGTTTTTAGTTCGAATATATGCAATGGGAAAACTCATACCACCTTCTCACTTGTCTTGTATACCTTTGTGTAAATCGGACATCGTAGTATACGTGATTATCGACGCGTACCTCGATTTCCTTGCTGAATTGTCGCTCTCTTGCAGACCGATTCCGTAGGTATTGCGCCATTATGACACGCGTTGCCCAGCCATCCTCAAACCTCGTCAAGAAGGGTTCTTTTTTTTCCGCCTGAAGTATAAGTAAACGTTCGATAGCGCATATATGCTCAAATTTGTATGTCCCACCTTTACGACGACCTTCTCTACGAGGTATTTGTCCAGTTGCCGGCTCAGCGACAGGCTCGTATCAAGATATTCTATTACAAGTTTGCGAATAACATTCTTGAACGCCAACAGAGGTCAGCCCTTGAAGAAATAGACATGAATTCCTTACACATAACGCGTTGTATTTGGTACGTTGACCTGCGAGCCCCATAGAATCCTGGATCGAGAATCCATTCCTGCGCGCCGAATTTCCCTTTGGCTTGGAAATCGGTTTCCTGATCTCGTTGTCCTTCCGGTTCATCCTCGCACGCTCTTTGCCTGCCAGCGGGTCAAATGTATAGCGGTAGCATTCTGAAGTTATCAAGAAAAGCACTTACGATACAGAGAATCTATTTCTTTTCGAACATCATATATATCTTGAGCTAGTTTATCTAGCCTAGATGCTGTCTTGATCTTTGATTTCGCCATGTCAGAGGGATGACGTCAAGATGGGTCGACGACGCGACGAAAGATATACCATCATGTGAATCACGTGTTCATAATCACGGCAAGTACTCGGTATGCCATAATCGCTTGGAACTCTTAACAAACTAGTTATCGTACAGACCACGACTACGATGTCCATCGTATCACCGTCATCACAAGGCCGATCTACTTGTTCAACTCCTCGGACCTCTTCTTGAGTTCTTCTCTGCTCTAGAAAGTCCTGTCATAAACAAAAAAAAAGAAGGATACGTCGAGTGCTCACCAGCGGCGCATCCAGCTTGTTCAAGATCTCCTGACTGGGCAGATGAGGGCCATGTGCATGGTGCGCTAAAACAGCCGGATTCAAGCTCGCGAACGCAGCTTCAGTATCGGTGAGATCTGTAGGGTTGTTCGACCTCTGTAGCTAAATGTTGGTAGGAATTGATCTGACACCATGAGCGTAACTGACCGCCGGGTGAGGCAAGATGGTAAAACTCTGTTCGTTCTGTGACCCCTTGGAGCTCTGTGGGGTGTGTGTCTTGGACGAATCTGACATGACGGGGAGACTAGAGGCTGCCAGGCACGTTCAATGGCCTCTTATAAAGTTCTGCGGACTGCGCGATCACATGACGTCATTTCTCCTTTCTCACCAGTAACCGATCGGATAAATGTGCAGATAAAAGCAGAAAGAAAGATATACTATCGCGACTAAACTTGTTAATAAGAGAAATTCGAATATTTAGGCGCAAAAACAGCCGCCAGGGGCAAGAAGTTGAAGGAGGACGACCTGTTTACTTTGACAGCATCATCTGTTTCAAGAAGCTAAGTAATACGGTCAGGGAACGATTCGACGCCACGTCATCCTTACCTTGACAAATTCTGGACGTCGGTATAAGTATATGTTCAGGACTGAGCAATAGGTCACGGGGCGAGACTGACCGTCGTAATTGATCTGTCCATCGCCGTCCACATCTGCCTCGCGAATCATCTCATCCACCTCAGTCTCAGTCAGTTTCTCACCTACGACTCTCGTTCAGCACACGCTCCAGTTTTATGGAGAGATGGTGATGGTTCCCTCACCCAAATTCGTCATCACATGTCGCAGCTCTGCCGCACTGATGAAACCGTTACCGTCCTTATCAAAGACTTTGAAGGCCTCCCTGATCTCCTCCTCGCTATCCGTATCGCGCATCTTTCGCGCCATCATGGTCAGGAACTCCGGAAAGTCGATCGTCCCGTTTCCGTCTGCGTCCACTTCGTTGATCATGTCCTGTAGCTCGCCCTCTGTCGGGTTCTGTCCCAGCGAGCGCATCACCGTGCCGAGCTCCTTGGTAGTGATCGTCCCATCGCCATCTGAGGTTTTTAAAAAGAGCTGATCAGCACGCGGAACTGCATAGAAAGGTATGGATGATGACGACCTTTATCGAAAAGAGAGAAGGCCTCTTTGAATTCTGTGCATGGTCCATGAGCCTATGAACACGAACGCGCGAGGATTGGCTCACCAGAAATTTGTTCTGTATAACGAACGAGTCAATGTGTATAGTTTAGGGATTACACCTTCGAAACGTACCTTCAGACTAGGCGAATCGCCCGAGACCAACGAATAAGTCCACGGTAACCACGTGATGATCCATCCAGACAGAGGAACGTACCAGCTGATCTGCCATATCCTAGAAACACGTTAAACAGAGTTCAGGATGTCGTTGAATGGAAATCGCAGTAGTCGCTGGAGAGGATGAAGGTGGTGCGATGGTGTGCAGCTGTCCCCGCCTTGTAAACCCGGTCTATTTGATCTCGGCAATCGCCTATGATAGCCAAATCAGGTGCACCGCTACGAGCCCCCTACCCAGGGCAGTCTACTATTGGAGCTTCTTCAGAGGGTCCTGTGTACTGTGGCCACGAGGTCGTTTCAGTGTCGAGCTCTCAGCCTTCGTACCGAGTCAGAGGGTTTCCATCAAGTATCCATTATAGGCTATGAGTAAAGTACAGGAATAAATATCTAATCCCATTCGTCATCGTCATCGTCATCATCGCTATCCCCAAGCTTCTTGTTCCGTTGCAACAATGCTGCGGCAAGCGCAGCGGTCAAATCTCCCCCTCCGCCCACGCCGCTACTACTACTGGTTTCCACTGCCGCGGGTGGTGGCACAGGGTTTGATGACGGGCCAGGTGTCTTTCGTAGGTTGGCTACGCTCTGCCCACGGATGGATGCCAACAGGTCACCCCGCCCAGGTTGTGAGGGAGGAACCGATGCAGCCACTCCAGGCGGAGGCGGGGGTGGGGGTGGTGAAGGAGGCGGTGGTACAGGACTATCTTCAATATAATGCGAATTGCCCTCTCTGATTGGCGGCGGCGGCGGTGGTGGGGG